>MU226882.1:0-14154 GCA_018584345.1 Thuja plicata | reverse complement strand
TTTCAATAAAAAACTATGTTATTCTTTTACAAAATTCATTGTTATTGATTTGATTTGTGTTCTCACCTACTAATAGTGATATAGACTATATCATCATAGTGATGCTCTTTTATGAGAAATTTTTGTTATTCAAAGAGAAAAATGTTGCTTTTATGGTATAAATGTAGTTCATTACGAAATCTCTGCTTGGAGTCACCCTTTGGTTCATGAAATGAATACCACTTTCATTTACTTGCTCATTTTTTCTACATGGAAATACACAAAATCATTACCTTGTTCCTTATAAAACACTACCATGTATAAGACATTGTGATCTACATAGTGTGTGTTGCCTCTTTTACTATTTTTTTATTATTTTTTGACATTTTCTTGCATAGACCATTGTCATCCCTCTCCACAAGTTGTCTGTGAGCTAACTCCTTGACTATCAATCAATGTCCTTCCCTGTAGATGTACTCTTTTTCATATCACCACTGCTAATTGAAGATCTTGTAGTTTTACTCACAATGATTATCATGAATGAGAGCTCTATCATTCCCATGTGGTTGTTCATGTCTTCCACTATATTTCCTTATTGATTGCAAATACAAATGTTTGTCTCTATAATGTTGAGTGAAATCTCACAACCTTTATTAATTTATAGGATGACCATCATTTTGACATCATGCTCTTATTTGTCACAATTTTGATGATTTTCTTATTGAAAAATGTCTACAACTTTATCCTAAAATAGTCACATGCTCTTTGACCTGGATTGAAATCATGCATGAATGTTCTTAAAAATGACAGTGATTCTTATCATGCAATATCACCTCCCTTTTTTGTGTTCCTTTATTGCTTATGATTGTTCATGTAGCATGCTTCATTCCATCTTAGTTCTATGTATAATAACAAACTTTTTGAACTTTTCTCTTTAATGGTGAAAGATTACCTCTATTTTCATTGCCCCTTGGAATAATGGGACAATGCTTTGATTGTCTCGCTTAAGTTTTCTCAATGGTCTTGTGGCTCTTACATTCTTCCTGCATATATATGTTGGAAATATATTGAGTCAATGTGATTGAGAGGGGGGGGTGGGTGAATCAGGAACCAATAAAACGTAATCCTTTTAATCCAATATTAGATTATCTAATCTTATTGCAAGCATGAAATGAAAAGAAATAAAGCATCCACAATAGTTGACACAATATTTGGTTACCCAGAAACCTTCCAAATAGAAAGTAAAACTGGGGTGGGGATGGTACCCATAATATTTATTACAGCAGTATAAATTTATCATGTTAAAGCTTACAATTGACCACTTCTAATGGCCTGCCATGTTAGGAGCAATAAGGACTGTTAGGTCCACCTTGTGAAAGGATTTGATACAATACAATCAAGTAATGCAACTCTGTTAGGAGATTTATAAAGGACTATTAGGTCCCCCTTGTTAGAGGATTTTGTTGATGCACCTGTTAGGATGAACCAATAGATGATCTTCAATGCAACTCTGATTTGCTGAATAAGATCCAATGATATAAACTAATCACTTGACTGTGATGGATGAGTCTCTGTTGTTCCTTATACTATTGTAGCCTCTTAAACAAACTGCTTCTTCATATTCACATACATGCTCTTATACATCCATTCTGACACTTACTCACATTTTGGATAAACAAAAATACTTTATATTTATACCTTATCCAAACCAAATATTTAAGTCAACTTCTATAAGATAAATTAACATTTAACAATATAAGCTAGGTCGGCCCAAAACTGTCACTCGGGTCCAGTAATCCATTCTATCAATACACTGGCACTCGGGCATTATGTTGTCACTCGAGCAACATACTACACTCTATCACTCGGGCTACTCTATGTACTCAGGCTACTATGATCACTTCGGTAATACTGATTACCACTATTTGCTCGGTCGACACTGCCACTGCTTGGGTTACATAGTAATTGCTCAGGTTACACTGCTAGCTCGGTCAACAATGTGATGACTAAGTGTTTTGGCACTAATTGAAAATATGTCTTTCCATAAGGTCATCAATCTCCCCCTTTGGCATTAGTGACCAAAAACAGTTATCATGTTCAAAATCTACTCAGGGTCAAAACTCCCCCTTACCATATGCTCAGGTTTTGACACTATCTCTGTGACTCGGTTACAACTTTTTTTCTTTTTTTTTTTCAAAATGATTTTGTAACACTTATATATATCACTACTCCACTTCTCTTCTGTACATGTATTTCCTATATACATCATTCCTATATCCTATTTACCACTTGTTTTTTACATAAATGCCAAAATACATCTATATGGTAATACCAAAATAGGATAGGAAATCACTGTGTACCTTCAAAATTTGAGACAAAGTATTGTCCCAATTATCCTGCAACACCTTCAGGATGTGTAACTCTATCTTTAACTCTGCTGATAGCTCCATCATAGTTTCTGCAACTGAAAAATTGTTGTCATGAATGAGAGTTTTAGCACGAGCTATATGCTTCTGCATTACATCCATGTGTGGAAGGAGTTGGCTCTTCATGACTGTAAGATATTTTCTTGTCCTTGCTTCTTCCCTTAGTAATTTAGCCTACATGTCTATCAAATACGTGATTTTCACAAAATGTGCTGAGCTTGAACTCGGGTTAAGTGCCAACTGATTTTCACTTTCCTTCAAATATGTATCAACCTTTGTTAGCTTTGTCTTGATTTCCATTGTGAAATTTGAAGTATCACTAAGCTTTATAAATAATGAAGCAACATTATTTAATGTAGTCTCTAGAGATCTAATGAGAGAATTTAGCTTGACTTGGTCAATTTCAATCTTGCTTGCAATATTCTCTAGAACTTTGTTCTCAAACTTTCTTTCTGCCTTCTGCAGTAGTTTTTCTTGACCATTTAAATCTTTATTAAACTTGTGGACTATATCTACAAGTTGGTCCATAATTGAATCATTCTTATTTCCTTCTACTTTTAGTGCATCTAGGAATATACCTTTTATGTCTTCCAGCACTTTGTTCCTCTTCTTCTCTGCTCGAAGCTTCTGTTATGTGGCTCTTTTCTTCCATAGCTCCCCTAGTGTGTCCATTTGCTCTACTGATAGATTGGATAGATCCCAATTTGGAATCACAATGTCTTGCTCAAGATCTATATCATCAGTGATTTTTTCCTTTCCTTTTCCACTTTCCTTGGGATTGGGTGAAGGAACAATTTCCTTACCTTTTCCACTGTCATCTACTTCCTTTCCTTCCTTTGTTTTCTCCTCAGTATTTAGTTGGAATAGTTCATTGACATTTGTTGCACCAACTATAGAGTCTGAATCAAACGTAGCATCTGTTCTCACTGAAGGAATGTCTACAGTTACCTTCTATGACTCGGTCAGGCTTGGCCCTGTAGTAGGTGGAGACTGGTGCTTGGTTCCTACTAGTCTTGATGTTTATTCAGTAGACTTATCTTTTCTCAGAGATAGGATGACATGAATAGGTGACTTTGGTAGAGATGCCATTACCTCCACTACTATTTTCTCTGCATTGGATGCTTCAATGCATTCCACCTCAGGTAAATCTGCATCATCAGTCTTCTCCTTGTGTTCTAAACTTGGTACTTTAGTCTTATCTTCTTCTTTGATTTCTAAGATTGTCTTCCATATGCTTGTAGCTTCCTACACCACATCCTCTATCTTCTTATTCAATACCTGAAAGGTTCTGAACCTTGGAGTGTGATTACTTCCATACCTGGTCATTGCCTCTTTCACCTCTTTGTTTGTCATAGTAGGCATGATTTGCCTCAACGTATGTTCTCTGATGTCTTTTTCTATTCAGACAACATTACTCCAGGGGATAGATACTGCCTTGAATAGGTCTTCAGGCATATGACTCTTCAACTCAGATGGATCATACTTCCATCTACTCATCTTCTCCACAACTACTTCCTCAATTTGCTTATGTTCATCCTTCGTTCTAGAAGCATAATTCAGAGATTTCAGAGAACTCATACCACTACCTTCTCTTAAGGCTTCAATTTTCTTCTCAAAGGTAGGTGGGGGCTTCTTGAATGTGATTTCCTCTTCTTCATCTTCCTTAGGTAATATGAGTTTCCTTCTTGATCCCTTCTTGATCTCCTTGGTTTGCTGGTAGTGAGGACATGGGTAGAGGCCTTAGGTATTTTCTTGAGAATTAGCCTCTTTCTTTTCTTAGGAGACTCTAATTCTACCTCTTCCTCTTCCTTTTTAGATATATCATCTTCTATCTTGATTTCATCTCCTTGAATTACTGAGATAAAAGGAGAAGTCTTTCCATACTTCTTTCCAAACTGTTCCATCCTTTTCTTTCCTCTTTTTAGAATTTTAGGAATCTCAATCTCTATTGAAATTATGCTTGTGGCTTCTTCATATGTATCAAAGTAAGGTGCTTTGGGTTCAACCAACTCATTCACAAGAGCTTCAATTATGTTCTTGACCTCATCTATGTTAACCTCATATGTAAGAGGTTTCACCCATGCTACCCTAGGTCTGACTGCCTAAATATATACTTTATCACAGTCAACTAGGAAACAAACATCATCCTTATGATCTTCAACCAATTGTTTAGGAATTCTATACCTATTTTGCATCCTTTGTTTGAATTCCTCAAAATATGCATCCATGATGCTCTCAAAATTGTCTCCTAACTCATATATAAACTTATTTATCAGATATATAATTGGTCTATCCTTATTCCAAACAACTATGCCTTTGGAAGGGAAAAACTTCTAATGTAAAATAAGATGCAAACCAGAAGTGAACCAAACTTACATGGATTGGTCTTATATGCCTGGATGCTTTCCATGTTCTTTCTCAATTAGATGAGTTGCAACTCGGCAAGGTCAAATGAGAGGTTGTTCTTGACCACCTTGTACGCCAAGTCTACAGTCTCACATGGTACAATGTTAGGTATGCTAGAGCTGTATATTTTGTGAGCAATAACATGAATCCAAAACTTGAATTCCATGTGAGTTACTCCATTAAGTCTCATGCCTATGTCGTCCCACTCAGCAAGAGTCTTCTTAGCTAGGGCATCCTGAGGTAGGGTTTTGGTAGCTTTGGACTTATCCAACATAGGATACCCTGTAACACGGTGTATCATTGTCTTTGTGATCTTCACAGGTTTCTCCAACCATAGCTGCATGTCGTGAACACGGCTCAGAATGAACCTAATCCACTTAACCTGGAAATTTTGTGGCATACGCATGATGTGAGTCAAACCCTTGACTTCTAGATGTTTATGTTGTGGCTTCAGATTTTTGGCGTCATAGATTTTATCATAAGCACTCTTCATTTCCAATGTTCCAAGCTGTTGAATTTTGCAATGATAGAAGGCTCAGATGTCATTAATCAATAATACCCTTGGAGAAATTAGGGAATGAGCTCCCATAAGGTCTATCTCCTCTACAACTGCTGGATGAAGCTTAAACTTAAGAGGATCATAGATTGCATTCCTGACCAACATCTCAGATCCTTTCTTAACCTTCCTGCTAGAGGTAGATGCCATTATGCTCAGAGGCTCGATAAAACTTTGCAACTAAAACTTTTGAATACAAATTTGCTCTGAGTCGCTTAAGGCACTGTATTACTTTGCAAAATGAAAGCTTTGTAAATAATAACACTTACAATTCATCTTTTATAAGAGATTTTACCCTTGAGTTTTCATTAAATGCTCCGTACATGGTAGCTAGCATAGCTCAGAATGAAGCTCGGCGAACACTAACTTCAGTATCCTTAAAACCATACAATCTGACTTAACTCGATTAAGCCTATGCAACTCGAATGTTATTGATATCTTGACTCAGTTAGAACTATAATATGCCCTAGTACATCAATATGCTGATTTGGACTTGCTAGAATGTATGGAGCTGATGTAGGATGAATTTTATGCACAGTTCCAGTAGTCTCCTTGCATGTTTATTCGGAGATGGTAGATCCACCCAATTCACTGCTTTGGGTGTCATTCGATCCTTCATTGTTTTGATCTAAACTTTCAGGAGATTTCCTTACCCACTGTTGATTCATCTGAGTTCTGATTTCAGAAACTTTTGCTTTGCCTTTCTCAAAACCAGTATCCACTTTTTCTTTCTTCATGCAATTCTTGCTTAGATGACCGAGTTGTTTACATACATAACATCTCTTAGTAGGATTCATTTTTCTGAGGTGAGTCTTTACACAATTTGCACTAATATGCCCATATTCACCATAGTCACAACATTTTCTCCATGTGTTGTGATCCCAACCAAAAATTGCTTTAGCTAGTTGTTCAACAGGGTTTTATTTCTTAGTTCTGTACTCGGAGGATTTGTGACCTTGTTTGTTACAATTAAAAAATTTTCCTTAAAACTTAGGTTTCTTAGTGCATTCACCTTCCCTATGTCCATTATTGTTGCATCTATAGCATTTACCATTTAACATTGATTTTCCATTGGTCCAACACTTGTTTTTTGTGTGCCCTATCTTGCCACAATGATTACAAGTAAGTCTGCTATTCTTTTGAGTTCTTTGCTGTGAGGATTCACCTTGTTCAGTATAACCTAATCCAGTCTGTCCATGATGTCTGAGTTGAGTTTTCTCTGTCAACTGATCCATGCTTCCTTATGAATTCGTCATACTCTCATTGGTTTATTTTTTAGTATTGAGATCATTATGTAGTCTTTCATTTTCTGTTCTCAGATTGATAACTTCTTGATTTACATTATTGAGTTGATTTATCATATCTTCTTGCTGGAGTGACAAATGATGGATTTCATTTTATTTTTCTTCTAATCTTGTACTCAGTAATATTTTATCTTCTTGTGTCATTTCTCTGTCATTTTCTGCTTGACTCTTTTGTTCTATGACTTCACATATTTTGACTGAATGAATTTCTTGTTCTCTTTTCAATTTTATGACTTCTTCATGTAAATTGAGATTCTTTGCAAGTAGGTCTTCAATTGCTACATCTGCTTCTTCTAAACTTATTTCTTTGCATAAGCCATCAATTCTTTCTTCTATGTAACTTTTGTCATTAACCTGTACTGCTAGATCATTTCTTCTTTTTAGGGAAAGAGAGAGTTGCTCCTTGAGTTTCTTGATCTGATCCATGGCCACTTGTAGATCTATATTTTCATTTTCAATGGCTTTCTCCAATTTGTATATTTCCATTCCCTCTGATCTTTGCTCAAGTTGTTAAACTTCTGTAAAGAGAACCTTATAGCTCTGATACCAATTTTTGGAAATATGTTGAGTCATTGTGACTGAGAGAGGGGGGGGGGATCAGGAACCAATAAAACTTAATCCTTTTAATCCAATATTAGATTATCTAATCTGATTGCAAGCATGAAATCCAAAGCAATAAAACATCCACAATAGTTGACACAATATTTGGTTACCCAGAAACCTTCAAAATAGAAAGTAAAACTGGGGTGGGGATGGTACCCACAAGATTTATTATTGCAGTATAAATTTAGCATGTTAAAGCTTACAATTGACCACTTCTGATGGCCTACCCTGTTAGGAGCAATAAGGACTATTAGGTCCACCTTGTGAAAGGATTTGATACAATACTATCAAGTAATGCAACTCTGTTAGGAGATTTATAAAGGACTATTTGATCCACCTTGTTACAAGATTTTGCTGATGCACCTGTTAGGATGAACCAGTAGATGATCTTTAATGCAACTCTAATTTTCTAAATAAGATCCAATGATATAAACTAATCACCTGATTATGATGAATGAGTCGTTGATGTTCCTTATACTGTTGTAGCCTCTTAAACAAACTGCTTCTTCATATTCACATACATGCTCTTATACATCTATTCTAACACTTACTCACATTCTGGATAAACAAAAATACTTTATATTTATACCTTATCCAAACCAAATATAGTTGTAAGTCAGCTTCCATAAGATAAATTAACATTTAACAATATAAGATAGGTCGGCCCAAAACTGTCACTTGGGTCCAGTAATCCATTATGACAATACACTGTTACTCAGGCATTATTTTGTCACTCAGGAAACATACTACACTATGTCATTGTGCTACTCTGATCACTCAGGTAATACTGATTACCACTACCTGCTCGGTCGACACTGCCACTTCTCAGGTTACATAGTAATTACTCGGGTTACACTGCTGGCTCGGTCAACACTGTTATGACTAAGTGTTTTGGCACTAATTGACAATATGTCTTGCCATAAGGTCATCAATATACTCCTTTTGACCTCTCTTCACATTAGTACCTTGTTTCTTGCATCATATTTCCATTGTTTCCACTCCTTGATATGAGTGTAAAAAGGTATTACAATCATCATTGAGTGTCGTTGCTACTCTCTTGTAGCATCACATCATCCTACAACATGATCTTGTCATTTGATGGCATGTTGGGATCTACCATTATGGGAGCCCATTTCACCCCACATGCTAAAACATCAAATGAAGCACTCGACAATGAAACCTTACACGTATTTCTTCATGATATGCAAACTTGTTAGACAAAACCATGAATCTTGTATTTGTTCTTTTCTTTCCTCTGATACATATGATGATTATAGACTAATATAGTACATTATAGGAGTAAATTATGTATGTAATGATAATGTATATGCAAATATTTGGAATCTTAAGCTTTGACACAACTTTATCTATCCCCTTGCAAGTACCTTAGAGCAGTGGGATGATGTCTATGAAGGAGTTGAAGATGAAACTTCTCAATCATGGGGGTTCATCATCATGAGGCAATGAGAGATCCCTAGTCTTTGTCTATTCTTTCTTTTTATATGTAAATTTCCTTCTATAGTGCATTATAGTAGTCACTCCCATGGATTGTGTGGGACTCCACTTCATTTGGAAATTCTTGAATAATGAAAAATTACCTCTTAAAATGTGCAATGTTGTATGGTTCTTATTTGTTGTAAACTATTACATCTATCTATGATTCTTTTATGAAATTTTTCTCTTTTTATAAAACACCCATTAATGACAGACATGCACCCTTAAAACTATAAAACTTAACCAAATGTACTTGATTGAGATGGGAAATAAAAATGGGTAACAAACAAGAAGGAACATGTACCATCTTCAAGGAGCTACATAAGGATGCTTACTCTCTTGGACTGATGTTAGGAAGTAAAGTAGAGAAGAGAATCATTCAAAGATAAAGATCATTCATCTACTAGTTTAATGGATCTAGTGTGCATCAACCTGTGTGGTTCTACTAGAACAAGGAGTTTACAAGGTGAGAGATACTTCATACTCTTTATTGACGATTATTTGAGATTGACTTAGTTAACATTTATAAGAGAAATAGTAGAAGAATTAGAGAAGTTTAAGATTTTTAAAGCAAGAGTTGAGAATGAATGTGGTAGGAAAATCAAATGTTTGAGATCTAATAAAGGAGGAGAATTTACATATGACGAGTTTGAGAATTTTAGTGAGAAAATGGAATCAAGAGACAGTTTTTAGTAGCTAGATCACCATAGCAAAATGGTGTAGTGAAAATAATGAATCAAGCAAAATAGGAAGCAACAAGGACAATGATGAAGGACACACATTTATCAGAGGTTTACTAGAGAGAAACAATACATACAGTTGTGTACACCCTTAACAAAGTTCTTTACCAGAAGAACTATGACAAGACATCATATGAGCTATGCCATGGAAGATCACCTACATTGAAATATTTCAATATTTTTGGAAGCAGATGCTACATTTTGCAGGATGAGGACAATCTTGGAAAGATTGTCGGCAGAGCAGGTGAAGGTATATTTCTAGGATATTCTACAAAGAGAAAAGTGTATCAGTGTTACAATAAGAGACTAAATAAGGTTGTTGAAAGTGTGAATGTGAAGGTTGATGAATATTTTTAGAAGACTCATAAAAAGAACATTGACTATGAGTCTGATAAAGAGGACATGTAAGAAAGATGACAAAGAGACAAGGAAGGCTCTAGCTGCTAGAATAAATGCAACACACACAACTGAGAGGGGGGTGAATCAGTTGTGTCCAAAAACTCAAGACCTTTAACCAAATTACCAACTTAATCTCAGATCTGAAATATAAATATGAATGTAGAAACATAACATAGTAATAAAAAACTAACACCAAGATTTTTGACATGGAAACCCTGTTAGGGGAAAAACCACGGTGGGGATCAACCCCACAAGATGAATGTACTTTGTTAAAAGAACTATACCCTATTAAGAGTTGTAAGATGGGAAAATGGAGATCTCTTTTGATAGGGTTTTGAACAATGGGGATTAGAACCTAAAAGAGACCCCATGCCTCATTTAACCACTTACATTTAATTGTTATGATAAGGAGTGTAAATCTGGAAATGTTTGTAAAGAATAATGGAATGAAGAAATAAAAAGTACTTATCTTGAAAAAGAATCTACTAAAAACCCTATCAAACGGTCTTAGAAACTGTTGATTTTCGCCAACCTGAACCAAAGCTGTGAGATCTACAAAACCCAAAAATATTTTTCAGATTTGGCTTAGGTTGACTTTGACCCAAAATAGAATGTTGATCTTGACCCAGAACAAAATGTCGATTCTGACCCAGAATAGAATGTCGACTAAACCAGAATAGAATGTTGATTCTGACCCAAAATAGAATGTCAATCTTGACCTGCATAGTCCGATGGAAAATCTATTTTCAGATCCTGAAAGTCTACCGAAAAGGGTATCCAGATTTGCACTTGAATCTGTTGTCCTGTACCTGTACCTACAAGAAAAATGGTTTTGTTTGTTGGGGGGAGGGGTTTGCCTTGGTCAAACCCCAATTTTAAAATTAACCTTAAAATATAATTGAAATTGCAGAGATAACCAAAGTAAATGAACAAATTCACTTTGCTTGTATAGAAACCCTTGTGGCGGATTCGAATCTTTGGATCCAAAAGTATGTATGCACTAAATGGATGTAGAATGTAGGATGTATCAAATCAATTGCTTGTAGATATTCAACACCAATCTTGAATGGATCTTGGAATAGGAAGAGGCTTGCATGATGTGGATGAGGAAATCTTCAGCAAGAGGGCTCCATAGAGCTTGAATCATTCAATGGCTACCTATGGATTTCCTTGATGAATTGAATGCTTGAATATCTTTGAATGCTTGAATGCTTGAGAGTAGATGATTTCTTCAATATATCATGCATAGATTTTTGTGGATGAAATTTCTTCTTGCGTCTTAGCTTGTCTTTTCAAGTCTTAGCTTTCACTTAGAAGAAATGAGAGGAGAAGGCTTCCTTATATACAAATCTAGGGCACAATATTCTAGAGAGACCTACATAGGAGAATTAAATTCCAATTTGAATTTTACCTCTAGAAGTGGAACTATATGAAATATAATGTCAAGATTCATTGCCTCGAAGACCGAAACAACCGAACTGAAAGAGGGAATTAAATCTTTCCAAAGCCTGACATCCAGAAATCTGGGGATCTTGAAATTTGGACCCTGGGTCAAGGTCGAGGTTGACCCTGACCTAGTTCAAGGTCAAGGTTAACCTTGACCTAGGTTAGGGTAAAGGTTGACCTTGATCTTGAAGTCAAGAATCTCAAAATCACAGAGCAGAGTGCCAAAAAAGATAGGAGAAAAGTGGAAAATAGGGCAGAATCAGGGGAAAAAGAATATCCAAGTCAAAGACCCATTCAAGGTGCTTGATATGACCCCAAACCACTTACTTGGATGGATAAACCAGTCCAAAATGGAAGTGCTTCCATTTTCCAACGATACATTTAGCCCCCAATTTAGCAAGAGTATGGACTCGACACAACTTCTTGGTAAAGGAGATCATAAAGAAAAGATAATCTTATTGAAATCAAAAGAAACAAAGCAATCCTCTAAACCCTAGGAACTCAAGTCTTTTTCAACCCTAATATTATAATAAGATAGATGTCACCAGTCAAAGAAAATGAGAGAAAGGAGTGGCTAGCTTGCCTAGTAAGATGTGTGTATCTCACTGTGAACCAAAAAAAGGATAGGATGGCCCACCAAGCAAGCACTTGAATGTCACCACATAAAGTTGTGCACCTTCTGGCAGATTTGTGCATGTATGTAGTGCATCTTCTGATGCTTTTTATGAAGTACCCATGGATCCATATCCTCATATCACCATGGAATACATTTGTAAAATGGGTATCTCTTCAGGATTTAGCAACTTATGTGCGTTACCTTCCGAGGATTTAGCATATTGAATTGTAATTAAATGTGTATCTCTTCGGGATTTAGCAACTTATGTGCGTTACCTTTAGAGGATTTAGCATGCTATAAAACAAAAAGGTTAGAACAAAAATGCAATAATATAAAACGAGGGAGGTCGTATATATGCCCCCTCCTTAAGATGGAAAAATACATACTATTTTGACATGTTAAGGAAAGAAAAGAACAAGGATAAAGCCTTCTTCAAAAATATCAAGACAATATCCATATAAAACACCCAGACCAAAATAAGAAGGTCATAGCTCCTTTGAGGCCATGGAAGAGACGAATGCAATGAGATATCATGCAAGAAGTGAAAAATTAATCCTTGTGAGGGATATCACACTATTCAGTTTCCAAGGTGAGAGATTTATCAACCATGGAAACCCAATGCCAAGCAACGAAATAGGTTATAATCAAGGACATATATCCTCAATGCAAACCAATTTTTTCATGTATGATTGGATATCACATAATAGATAGATACTGCTTAACCAAGGGAAAAGTGGATCCCGAAAAGACAGAAAAGAAGGAGATGGCATCCTTCCCCCCCAAGCGTAGGAACAAGATTGAAATGGGACCTATTATATTGCTCACAACATTATGCAAGACAAAGAGCCCCCAAGGATTAGGCTAACATTATTTACATAATGTGGAGCTCCATAATAGGAACATAAATGTTATTTAGAGAAAACAAGATTGAAATATAACTTATTGCCACATGATATAGAAATAACTTTACTATCAGTGAGCTGCATAATCTTATAATGTAAAGCTTGACATTCACTATTAGAGTGATCATGAAATCTATGATACAAACAAAAAGGAAGATTCTTCAAGTGTGGGCTACGTTTCTTTTTGCGTTTAGGTCTAGTAATCATATTAGCACGGAGGAGTTTAGGCAAAAGAAATTCTTGGTCAAATTCCTTCATCGGTTCATCATGTTTTGAAGTGTTATTTGAGATGTTGTTAACATTGATGTGTTGTTGAGGATTAAATCCCAATCCATAAGAATTCTCATGACCCCCATTCTGTAAGGGCATTTGAATTCCTTGTTTATGCTTACCACATCCTTGACCATGGAATCCTTGTTTAACTAGTAAATGATAACCATGACCATAACAAGAAGCCATATCATAAGGAGTAAATAAAATTTCAGTAGTCACTATGTCATCATTAGTAGGTTTGACAGATTCATAGTGGGTAGAAGCAGTGATAAAGTTATTAAAAAGGGCATTAGAAGTAGAAGCAAAAGCTCATTGTTCAAACTCTCTTTGTTGCTTCATAAAATTAAGACCAGAAACCTTATACTCTCCAATAAAGGTAGGATTGAAATCCAAGGTTCCCCAATCATCTCCAGGAAGAGTATTAGAGGAAGAAGGATTACTATTAGGAATAGGATTCTTGTAGGTTTGAATATTCAAACAAGGATTTGGCGCATCATCCACATGAAGTGTATACATCATGTTGTTGTGAATAGACTTGACTTTACGGTGAAGGGTGGAAGGAATAGAATGCATCTCATGCAACCAAGGTCTACCCAAAAGGAGGTTATAATTAAGAGGTCCAGGAATAATATAAAAAGGAGTATTCAGGATGACCAGACCTACTTTGATAGGTAAGGTAATTTTTCCCAAAGTGTTCTTATCAATGTTATCAAAGCCACATATAGGAACATTTTTAGGTTGAATAGTTGAAAGATCGACTTTAATCTCTTTGAGCATGTCCATGCTACAAATATTAAGCTTAGATTCATTATCAATCAAGGTCCTACAAATGATACTCTTATTGATAGTAACAAAAACCATAAGAGCATCATATTTATTCTCAACTTCTTTAGAAGGTAAATCCTTTTGAGTAAAGACAATGTTAGGAGGACCTGGGGTAGCATGCATGCACTGCAAGAAGGAATTAATGTTCTCTTGATTAGGAGGTGAAATAGGAAGAGTTGCTAGAG
>MU226881.1:3178963-3191035 GCA_018584345.1 Thuja plicata | reverse complement strand
TTACTTTGTCTTCCGATTTCAAACAGTTTAACGACAATATGCATCTGAATGTGAAAGTTTTTCTCAAAATGTAGAGTTCAATGTCCGTTTAGGCAAAAAAGTGTAACCCACTATTGTGGTATCACCCTCCTACTAATCCAAGCTCTCAACTTCCATTCAAAAATATATAAATATGAGCCTCGTTCCTTTGAAAATCATCCATCTTTTTCATTCTATATTTATCATGCTAGTTTTAAATCCAGTGTCTTTATGCATTATTATCATGCTAGTTTAGAGTTTGAATTCTAGTCCATTTCATAGTAATTTTCATGTTAGCATAATATCTCTTGTTGCATATCATCTTAAGCTTGTTTGAATCATTTGGATTTTTATCTTACATTTAGCTTATCATTTCCACCATTTTGATCATATTTTAAATCTTCATCTCCATTTTATTTGTATTTAGCTTCATATCCTCATCTTAAGAAGCTTGCACATCTTTGGGGATTATTTTTTGTCTTTAGGAGAGCATATCCACATTCTTCAATAAGAAAGAAAGTAAAATGGATCTTGGGTGCATCCATTTTGGCTCTATCAAAGGTATGGATTGAGTTTATGTGTTTTGTCATGCTTTTTAACTAATGTTTGACCTTGTTTGAGCTTGACTACATGAGTTAGATTCTCATACGTATACACTCCCTGAATGTTCCTGCATTCTAAAAATTCCATGGTACTTCTACATCTCATCCATCCTCACCTCCTAACTTGGTATCCTCAATGTCATCTATTATAGGTCTAGGTTGGGATCTAAGTCTCTCTTTATATCGCTGCCCATGGGTATGCATTGGCAGATCTCTTGGAGTGCCCTATGGAAGATAGAACTATCTCCTCACTCTATCAAAATAGAATGGGACTACAATGCATTTATGATGACCCTCAAGTAAGAATTCTCACTACATGCATCTTATCTATCTTTATGTATATGGTCATATATCCATCCATCTATATGTCCTCCATATGATATCGGTTTCCTACAACTGATCTATGGTGACCTTAATATAAAAACTCTACTCATGGCCATGCATTTATCAGTGGGTAACTATAGGCCTATAGATTTATTGTTGAAATATTTATAGGACATCCTACTAGTTGAGTGCATGAAATATGGTCAAACATCCACAATTGTAGCAATGTGCATATCATCAAGATCTTCTTCTCATAGTGAACAAACTTCCTCTATTCATAATACATGTGTGTGAGTATACTCCTCCCCAAGAGAAGACAATACACTCATGCTCCATGATTTGAATTGCATGGGTGAGACACACTGAGAATGTGGTGCCTTGGCAACCTAGAGTCACTATTATGCCAAAAATACATATCAACACCTTCGTAATCAATGAAACATCCTCAGTGATATACATAAGTAAATCCAAGGAAATATGGTGTGTAGGATCATTGGGTACTACTATCCCAAGGTAAAATATGGTGTGTAGGATCATTGGGTACTACTATCCCAAGGTATTATGTCTGATCTTCATAGATATCTTCATATGTCTATGATGTCACATATCTCATTGTTCTCCCTTAGGCAAGAAGTCTTAGAATCAAGTATGCATCCTCTAAGGTCACAGTCATCTCCCCTTTAGGAAGATGCAAAGTGGATGCATCATAATCCGAGTGCTTCATAACCAACATGAAAATTGCATTATGGTACCTCATAATCAGGAGGAAATATGCCCAATATAGCTCAACATCTCTCAACAAAATCAAGTCCTTGACTCTCAAATCATTCATCCTCCCATGAAGATACATCATGATTCAATAACCAGTATGTTCCATCATCTCTAAATGCTCCCACATTCACAAGATAATGGTTCAACATAAATACACAATATATACATAAAAATGCAATTATAATAGGTCCTAAATGTTATCCTTTCTAGGAAAAGGTCTCCTCCCAGGGTACAAATTGTCATGAAGGGTATAGGTCACCCTAGAGGGTATATATTGCCTCCCAAGATGTAGGTGGTGCAGAGGCACCCAAGCATAATGATATATTATGAGGTCAAAGTACTTTTGTATTTATGTGTAATGTTTTATTGATTTTTTAATGTCACAAAAGACCATTGGGATCAAAATAAATCATTTTTAAGACTTTAAGAGCCATGTTGTGCATAGAGACCTAAAAGGTCCTGATATGGTCAAAGTTGGTCAAAGGGTCAAAATGGCCAAGAAAAAATTTGAGAGATTTTAATACATCAAATTGAGTCCATTTTATCATGATTAAGGTGTCCATGAGTCATATGGTCAAGGTTAGTAGTAAATTGCCAAAAAATGTAAAAATTGCAAAAGTTGCAACATTGCAACTTTGCAATAAAAGTGAAAAATGATTGCAAGTATGTGTCCATCGGTTCAAAAGGTGGTTGTAACTATCAAAGAGGTTGGAAAGAGTCTATAATACCAATATTGGTCTAGATCTAGGCAGTAGATAGGTTTGCGGGAATGTTTTGGCAAGAGAACACCAATCAACCCTATCTATCATACTATTTGTGCAAATCCACAAAGGATGTAGAGCCTTGTTGGCTGATAAAATGGTCTAATTTCATGGTGTAAGTGTTTTTTAAAGTTATTTTAATGAATTATCTTCCATTTGAATACATTGGCACTCATTTTGATGAATTTTTGTTTAAATTACATTGGTTTTTGTTAAAACTTTCAAAACCCTCAATGAGGGTTACCAGTTTTAGGAAAAAGGCCATATCTTTCGTTTTAACTATTGGACCTTTGTATAAATTTTGGAATATGTATATAACTAAGCCATATAAAAATTGACCGGACCGATTGCATTAATGTGCATTTTTGCAAAATTTATTTCTGACAGTTTGTAATTTACATGTCTGTCATGATTAAAAGTTTGATCAAAGAAAGATTTTTTATGTTTTAAAGGAATTGGTGAACCTATTGGTCATTATAAAGTGAGTCATTTTGTTGAATCTTTCCACTATAACAAATACACTATCAAACCCCCTTTTTTCCTAGGTAAGCCCATCACAAAATCCATAGATATACTCTCCCAAGGTCTTGAAGGAATGGGTAAGGGCTGATGAGACCTGCATTTATAGTTATTCCTTTTTATTTTTGAAACATAGTGCATGCATCAACAAAACTTCTTACTTCAACTTGTAACTAGGGAAAAAAAGTGTCTTCTTACCAATTCTAGTGTCTTGTCCAATCCAAATTGATCTTCCATAGCCCCACTATGTTTTTCTTTGATGATATTATTCCTCATTGAACACCTTGTTATGCACAATTGTCCTCCTTTAAAGATAAGTCCATCCCGAATCAAAAATTTAGAAAACTCTACATGATACCTATCATTAAAATCAGTACATACCTTGTAATTTCTTTGAAGTCTTCATTTCTAGTAAACATATCCTTCAATGCACCAATCCCAACACTTTCTAACTGAATTTCTGATATAGTTAGCACCCTTCTACTTAGTGCATCTACTACTTTATTTTCCACTCCTTTCTTGTGTTTGATGGAGAATGTGTAGGCTTGCAGGGATTCTACCCATTTCATATGCCTATGGCTTAATTTCTCTTGAATATTTATGAAACTTAGTGCTTGATTATCTGTATAAACCACAAACTCCTTTGGCAACAAATAGTGTCTCCATTTTATCACAGATTAAACTAATGTATACATCTCTAATTCATAGGATGAGTACTTTCTTTTGGATTAATTTAGTTTTTCACTAAATAATGCTATAGGTCTACCTTCTTGTCTTATAACTTCTCCTATGGCAACATGACTAGAATCATATTCAATCTGAAATACCTTGTTAAAATCTGGCAATGCAAGGATTGGTTGTTGTGCTACCTTTTTCTTGAGAGTTTCAAATGACTCATATGTCTCCTTTGTCCAAGAGAACCTACACTTTTGATCACATTTTATATTATCCAACATTGGGGCACATATTTGACTAAAACCTCCTATAAATTTTCTATAAAATGTAGATAATCCATTAAAAATCCTAACTTCTCCAATAGTCCTAGGAGTAGGCCAAGGGAGGATTGCATTTATCTTATCCCGATCCATTTTAAAATTAGCTTTGGAGATTACAAATCCAAGGTAAGTGAGATCCTCCTGCATGAATAAACACTTACTCATATTGATCATCAACTTTTCTTCATTCAATCTCTTCAAAACCATGTCTAGGTGCCTCATATGTTTTTCCTTTGTCCTGTTGAAGATTAGTATATCATCCAATCATACTATCACAAAATTTCCTATGAAATATTTCAATACTTCATTCATGAGCCTCGTGAATGTAGTAGGGGCATTAGATATCCCAAATGGCATAACTTTCCATTCATTTAACACTTCATTTGTTTTGAAGGTTTTCTTCCACTCATCCCCTGGTCTAATTCTAATTTGGTGATAGCCACTCTTTAAATCAATTTTGGAAAACCATTTTCACCCCCAAATAATCAAGCAAATCTTCTATCCTAGGAATTGGAAACCTATACCTTATATTTATTTTAATGAGGGCCCTTGAATCGGTGAAAAGTCTCCATGTACCTTCTTTCTTTGGTGTCAAATCAACAGGGAGTGCACACAGACTAAGACTTTTTCCAATCAGATCATAGTTAGGTAATTCTTGAATTTTCTTTGCCATCTCTTCATTTTGTTGTGGTGTGAGTTTGTATGCAGGATTATTACGTAATTCATCCCCTAGGATGAAGTCAATACAATGGTTGATCTCCCTCATTGGTGGAAAAATTCATGGTATTCCATCAACAACTATACCCTTATACCTTTCAATGATTTCTTTTACAAGTCTTGACTGATATCTTCTACAACAGGCTTCTCCTTTGATTTTGGTAGTGGATCAAAGAAAAACATAGTCGTTCTTCCTTCTTCATCTCCTTAAGGAATTCTTTCCCTTCCATCATCATAACTTTTGACTCATTGTCCTTGTGATCCTCATTGTTTTCTGTCAGAGGTAATAGTTCAATAACTTTTCCATCCTTTGTGATAGAATTGGTGTTTTTGAATCCATCATGGTGTGCCTTGAGGTCATATTGCCATGACCCTCCTAAGAGAAGATGAAAAGCATCCATGTTTGCAATATCAAACAAAATCTTATCTCTATATGAACCTATTTGAAATTTTACCCATGACTTCTCCTCTACAAGGGTTTGTTTTCCCTTTGTGATCCAAGACACCTTATATGGGCATGGATGGGATACCCTTATTAGTTTCAACTTTTCTACCATTTCAAATGACACAAAAATTTATGTAGACCCCAAACCAACCAAAACTTTACATACTTTTCCTCCTGACTTGCAATTGGTACAAAAGATAGCCTTTCTTTGAGGTGGCTCCTTGGGTGTTGGTACTTTCAGAAAATTCCTCCTCATCATGAGTGTCTCTCCTTGTTCTGGATATCCATATGAGTCCGGGGTGTTCACTCTTTAACAATCTGATTCTTGTACTAGACGAGTTCTCCTTTCTCCATGAGAACTAGTTCCTTCCTTCTCTGTGCATCTTCTAGTCATGAGTCCTTCCTCATTGCAGTTAAAACACCTTATGGTTCTATCTCCTCTTCCTGGAGATCTATCTATAAAATTGGGCCTTCTCCCTCTAAAATTTCCTCTATTGTTGTTATCATTCCTTGATTGGTCTTGACTAGTCTCTCCTCGAAACCAACTTGGTCCCCTTCCTCTAAAATTTTGTCTTCCTCTTGACTATCTACCTCTTCCTCTATTGTTCTTCTCCTATCTTATTTTTTCTTTCTCTTCTAATTTTAATGCTAACTGATAGCATTTATGCACAATTTCAGGGCTTAAGAGATTTAACTCTTCTTGAATATTTCATTTAAGGCCATTGAGATATCTTGCTACCCTTAGACCCTCTTCTTCCCTTTGTTTAGACTTCATACTCAATCTTTGGAATTATTTAGTATAGGCACATACATCCATGTCCTTTTGTCTGAGATTTTGCCTTCTCTTATGCACTTGGACCTCATAGTCCTCAGGTACATATGCTTCTTTAACTTCTAAAACCATCTTCTTCCAAGAGGTTATCATTCCTCTCCCTTCCTTTACTCTTTCTCCTTGGATGAAATTCCACCATGTCAACTCTGCTCCCTTCATTTTTTGACTTTGCAACCTTCACTTTTTGATTGTTAGCAATGTCTTCACACTCAAAGAAGTTATTCAAGGACTAAATCCAGTCCATCACTCCATCAGCATCCATCTTCCCACTGAACATGGGAGGTCTAATTTTTGGTCCATGGTTCTTCTTTCCACATACTTTAGGGCATTCACTAGGTACCTATTCTCTATAGGAATCTCCTCTTCTTCTTTCTCTTCTCCCTCTTCCACTCTCTCTATTTCTCTAGGTTCTTCTCTTCCTAGTCTACCCTCCAATCTTTCTACCAACTGTCTAAGATGATGGTTTTCTTCAATCTTTTTTCCCCCATTTTGGCAAGCTCTACATTTGTCAATTTTGGAGGCATTTTCCTAGCCTCACCTTCTGATTCCTTTGCTGACATGTACAATTCTCCTTCCCAAAAGAACTCTCCTACGCTCTGATACCAATCTGATGCAAAGCCCTTACTTCTCCTCTCTTTATATATATGATAGGTTCCTTAATCACAGAACCAAGCCAAGGAATCTAGCATCCCAAATCTAACTCCATAGGGTGTAAAGTACAAAGTTCGTTAGGTTGTATATCCCCCTTACTTCAATTGCTTCCAAAACAAAATTAAACCTCTAGGTTTGTCTTAGAGACTCCAAGTGACACTTAAGTATTCAATGGCTCTTTTAGGCTTGATGTTCTTCCCAAGACCCAAGGGACCTAAAAGGGCTATGAAATGGTGTTATCTAGGGCAATATGACATAAATCAACCATTGGTTTTGCACTTCCCAACCGCTGGTGTATACTTGCTTCACAAAGGCTCCTAATCCTAGTAGCCCTTCCTGGAATATTTTTCCCAATTTACTCCTTGTTTCTCCAAAGGACCCAACCAACCAATAGATGATTCTGACAACCTTTACAAAGTTACAAAAAACCCCCAAGAGGATTGATCTAGGTCACAATTCAAGGGTCTCAAATCTTACTTTGACTAGGAGGCTTAATTATCCTAATTAGGCTTGGTTTACAAAGGAAGTGCTCCACACCAATGCTGCCCCATAAATCCAACCAATTGGATGTCTTCTAAACATGAAGAAACCTCAAAATCCAAAGTTATAGCCTTTGGTCAATCACCCAACTCCAAGTATGGAACCTTTGTTTCAATTCTACACGGTGGCCACATGGAGATGTCCACCTAGGACATCAAATTTCTCCTTGGTCCCAGCTGTAACCTACAAAAGGCCACCAAAATACTAAATTACATTAGCCATACTTGCATTTCCTCTAGGGCCATTAAGAACCAAGGGTGGATTTGCAAGTTATGGCCACTTGTTTGCCAAGCCCTAGGATTTGCTGCCTGTACAGACCACTAGTGAGTAAATTGGCATTTTCTCCCTCCAAACAATGAACCAAAACCTTAGACTTGTTGCATTTGAAAGGTAAAAGACAATGCTTCAATCCCCAATTAAAATTAGATCATTACTACACCGTACAGGATTACTGAACATGAAAAATGTAGGAAATTCACAGTTTTATTCAATCTCAAGATGTCAAATTATTACACTGTCCTCTCGTCACCTTGGAGAGAGTTGATGCATAATTTTTATGGCTTCCCCAACAATCCCCTAACCACTTTTTGAACCGTGGTGACCATTGGGTGCAAAATTCAACTTTTGATGAAAAGTTGTCATTAGCAACTTTTACAAAAAGTTGTCAAACATGACATTTTTGCAAATCGATGACTTTGAGTCATCTAAGACTTTCCATAAACCTCCTAAGACACATCCTAAACACTTGTATGACTCTCCTAGGTACCCCTAAGCCCATATGTCCATGGTGGCTTATAGACTTGCCAAATTCATGTCATTGGGTTACAAGGTGGGGCCTTATTAAAACTAAACAAACTTATTACAAATAGATTAAGGACCAAGTCCTTATGCATTTGTGGTCTTGTGACCTTCCTTCTCTTGCTCTTGCAGTGCCCCTGCACCAAATAGAAGCAAAATTCCTCGTAAACATTTAGCTTTTTTGAATAAATTTGACAGTCATTCTCATTTCCTAAGAACTGAGTTAGCATTTAGCTTTGTATTCCACCGGTTACCCATTTTGTTGGAGTGTAACTGATGGAAGAGGAAGAGTTGCTTGAGTGGAAGAGGAAGAGTTGCTTGAGTGGAAGAATAAGAGTCAGTGGAAGAAAAAGAGATGCCATATATCTTTAAAAGAATAGTGAAAGTGAAGCATTTCTCAATTGAGAGGCTTCTTATAATAGAAGCAAAATTCTTTGTAAACATTTAACTTTTTTGAATAAATTTGACAGCCATTCTCATGTCCTAAGAACTGAGTTGGCATTTAGCTTTGTATTCCATCGGTTACCCCTTTTGTTGGAAGGAGTGTAACTGATGGAAGAGGAAGAGTTGCTTGAGTGGAAGAAGAAGAGACGCCACATATCTTTAAAAGAGTAGTGAAAAGTGAAATTTAAGAAATAGATAACTCTTAGTTAACTAAATAATTTGATTTATTTTGAACTTGAATCTTTCTATTTTTTTTTTTTATTGATTAAATAAATGAAAAAAAAAATTGATTAAAACAATTTTTAATTAATATAATATATTATGTAATTATATGAAAAAAATAAAAATATAAAAAAGGGATATCAACAAAAATATTGAATTTTTGAAATTCAAGAAATAAAATACTAAAAGAGGGGTAAAAATTTTATTGAATACCAAAGAGTACAGAACAACAGAGGAAACAAGAGCACTAAAGAGCTTTATCATGGTCAACAAATTGAACCAGCTTAAAAGATAAATCAGAGAATTGCATAAAAATAAAATAACTCTTACTTAAATAAAAAATAATTTGATGTATTTTGAATTTGAATCTTTCTTTATTTTGTGTTATTGATTAAAACAATTTAAATTAATATAATACATTATGTAATATATGGAAAAAAAAATATAAAATATAAAATAGAATATCAACATAAAATATTGAATTTTTGAAATTTAAGAAATAAAATAGTTCTTTGTTAAATAAAAAATAATTTGATGTATTTTGAATTTGAAAGGAAAACTAAATTCAATGTATTTGCAAAATACATTTACTAAAACTAATTTTTAATTTATTTTCTATCTTCCAAAAATTCAATGTATTTGCAAAATACATTTACTAAAACTAATTTTTAATTTATTTTCTATCTTCCAAAATTTAGAAGAGACTGGCACTCTATGAATACTTGAAATATCTTTAAAATATTTTGGATAATATATTTTCTAGATTTTTGGTTTCCCAAGGGTTTGGGTTTTTAGATTTTCAAATTTTCAAATTTTATTTTTGTTTTAAAAGATCTTGGTCAAACCCTATTAGCAATTGTCTCTTTTAGCAGCTTAGCTCTGTCCTTTCCTCACTGGGTAGATTGGTACTTAGCTTCTTGTTCTTTCCCTTTGTCATGTACTTCTTACTGAGTAGGCTACTCCTAGTTTTTTTTTTTGTCTTATCAAATGAGATGGATGACAGTCATTTCTCTTTATGTCTCTCAGCCTATTTGGTTTAGTTCGTTACTTCCTTGTGCTGGTGTTTGGCTGGTGTGGGGTTTTGATGCTGGCGGTGTCCCTTTTTTCAGTATTAGAGTTGTTCATCATTATTCCCATATCCTTTCTTTGGAAGATTGGTCACACATTACTTACTTAGTAGATGAGAAATTATTAGGTTCATTGTTGATATGGTACAATCCTATCTATTCTTAGCTAACATTTTCTGATATCGACTGTTGTCATTAGAAAATGTTTGGTCATTAAAAAGTATCTGAATGCGTTCTAATGGCTGTGATAGAAGTTGTTAATTTTGACAACACTGTATTAATAGTTGTGACTTTAAAGATGTTTTCTGAAAAGCAACCAATCATGTGATCTGTCATATCAACTGCACAAGTATGAGGTCACTAATGTACTATCATCCAACTCTTTCATTTTCTGACTCAGTCTCGTTTGTGTCCATCACCAGAACACTATAAAAAAGATTGGGAAACTTGTTGAACATACAATGGTTCCCCCATGGCCCTTGGTCTTGATCACTTTATAGATACTCAAAGGTATCTATAGGTTGCTCACTTTTAAGGTCTCAGAACTCCCTCTTCCCATTTAGTCTGTTGCTTGCTCTCCTCCTAAGACCAGCTCGAGCACATGGTGGCTAGATTTGGATCTTATTGAAGATGAGGCTGATTAATTTTGTGAACTTATATTGTATCTTTTGTATAGAAGTGCTAATCGTGATGGCAAACTCAAAATCTTGGGTTAGGGTTTATAGCTTTTTTCTTGTATTTAGTAATGTGGTTGGAAGGATGACTCATTTCCAGTTTGTCATCTCTGCTTTTCTATTATCTATTATGTACTCTCTTTTGTTATTATTTTAATAAAGTTTAACTGCCCAGCCACTTTGTTTAATAAAAAAATATAATTACTAAATTTAAAATTTAATTATTAGTAAAAGCAGGCATTTAAAAACACACTGGAATAACATTCACTCAATGAAGTTTAAGAAATTTCAATTTGTTAAGGTTTAGGATATCATATAAGTTTGAATATTTATGAATTTGGGGTTTTATAAGTTTAGCTTTGATTGTACTTAAAGAAAATATTTTTAAAATATATAATTTTAAGATGGTAAGCACAAGTATAGACATTTTTACATGTTTTTTTCAAAATTTCTTGTCTTTTCAAACATTAAAATATAGCATGATATAGGTATGATAATTCTAAAGACTTACATGTTGAATGAGTGAATATCTTGCTACCAATAGTATGTTACATGTTATGTTGTTTATGAGTCTTATTGTACTTGCCGTAGCAATATACTATTGCATTCAGTAGTGCACCAATACTCTATTTTTTTCTTGATGAACTATTTGTAAAGTTTAAATATTTATTTATAAATTAAATATATTCTATAAATTATTTTTTTCAATTATGATTGGTTCAATTGATTTGGTCTTATAGACCCCTTTTTTCGGAGACTTCTCAAATTTATTTTTTTTTCGATAGTTTTTAACATAATTTAATATATCATTTAATTTACATTGAAATTGGTCTTTTAATTTACAATATAGTATGTTTATGAGATACTATATTTTATATTTTATATTTTATAATGTAAACATGTTATTTTCATTAAAAAAATTCAATTATTTATAATATATAACTATTATATATTCTAAAAAAATTAATATATTATATTTTTAATATATATATGCTATAAATAATTATTACAATTTCTAATATAAAGTATATATTTTTCTATAATATATAATATAAAAGTACTATATCATATATGTTATATTGTATAATTTTAGGGTTTCACTAACTCTTTATTTATTATTTAATAATTTGTAAATAATTTTATTATTTTATTTATTTTAACATAATTACACTATTGTTGTCACTTCCTAAAATAAGATAAAATAAGATTTCATAACATACTTATTAAATTTTAAATTTAATTATTATTAAAAACAAGTTTGCCTCTTAAAAAACACACTAGACTTAGATTCACTCAATGCAATTTAAGAAATTTCATAGGATATCATAGAAGTTTTGCATGCATATGAATTTGGAGTTTTATAAGTTTAGCTTGGATTGTACTTAAAGCAAATATTTTTATAATTTTCTCCAACATATTGAAAAGCATTTTTAAAGGGATGGTGCATTCATCTAATCCAACCCTAGTATAATTTACGCATTCTCTAGATGAGGCATCATGACAAACTTCTCTATGTAATAAATTTTCTGAACATATTACTCAACTCACATGATGGATGGTTGTTTTCAAAGCTCTAGGCCCATTGAAACTTGTATAACATAAGAACAGCTTTATTGCCTCGATAAGATGAATGACTTCAGAAAAAAGCGTACAAAACAGGTGAGTGGAACGCTCGTTACAATCTGAACATAT
>MU226881.1:3144500-3160350 GCA_018584345.1 Thuja plicata | reverse complement strand
ATTTTAGGGTGCATACATTTGCCCCTCTTTGACTAATGTGTGATCTTTATGAGAACACATGTAGTCAAAGAATGCATTTGAAGTGTGAGATCGATTTGGGATCACAAAACAACCCAGACATGTGATCAACGGATGGAAACACATCAGGACAAAGATAAGTTGTTTGAAAAAAGACAAGGTCAACACCCTTGTAAATAGGTAATTGACATGTCCAGGATAAGAATCTCAAGAAAGGTTTCCCCAAGTGAAGCAATTGATAGGATTGATAAAGATGAATCAAGGATTGAAGTTTGATAGGTACTTCCCCCTCATGACCGAAATCAAAATGAGATAGAGGAGAAACAACAAATTGATAAATTTGATCGAATCAAACTAAAGATAAGGTTCTTGATGTAAGATGAAAGATATAAGGATCACAGAACCAAGGAAGATCGTCAAGCATGAAAGATTATGCCCAAAGGTTGAATTAGAAGAAAATAAGTGGGGTGAAAGTGAATGGAAGATAGAAATTTGGAAGAAGTGGAAAGAAATGGAGAGAAGTAAGAGAATTTTCCTTAAGAGAGAGAATGCCCCAAAATCAATCAACTATTTAAGATAGAAAATTTTGATTGAGATCACGAAAGAAGATAAGGAAATGAAGATCAAACATGACCACAGTTGATTAAAAGTCCACAAGAAAGATGAAGGAAAACCCTCTGAAACTCATAATGCATCCTAAAAATGCAAATTAACATGAAGTCTAACAATGCAAGCTAAATGAAAATGCAAAGGTGTACTTGCAATAGAGAAACCATAACATAGGACTTTGTGTTCATCATTCATTAGAGAATGTTAAGGAACTTATTTTCATCATTGGGCCATTATTAACGGACATCAGAAAATCACACAATCATCACTAGTCACAAGCGCAACTATGGAGATATGAATGTGATTTATATTGGATTGGAATGTGGAAAGATTCTAACATAAGCATCAAAGACATAAAGGTCAAGATGAATATGATGTTAGCTTACCCAATTTAATGTAGCAAAACCACGCTTGCATCAAGGCATAGATGTCAGGATGACCAGAAGAACGGTTGTGCAAAAATAGTCAAGGATGAAGCCTCAAATCTTGTAAGTGTTTCAAGGGAACATCAAGATACACTCAAGAGTTTCAAGACCGTGCCCACAAGCAGAAATAAAATAAAAACATGCCCCAAGTCCTCTAGCTGTGCATCCTGGAGAGACTCAATATACAAGGAAACTCAACGAAAATCAATAATAGTCAGCACGCAAAGAAAAGATCATGACATAGCTCAAGCATCAAGTGTTGTGTTTAAAAATTTAAGTGTGTTAACTGATACTGAGTTTCGAGGATAAGAATCGAATGCTTGCAAGCAGGTAAGATCACATGACAAAATGGGTAAGACCAAACTGATAAGTGTTAAAAAAGACTCAATGTCAGGGGTTGTATTGAAAAATATAGTTGGGGTGGTGTTGAAAAACACCATTTGTGAGGTGTCCTAAAGACTAACGCATCCAAGAGACCAAAGCTAACACAGTTATGCTCCCTAGACAAAGACAAAGACCAATTCCAGACCAAGGCAACAAGGACAAGGCATGATGGAGAAAGGCTAAGTGTCAAGGACATGCGCAAAGAAACAGAGGTGCAAAAGCCTCAAGTAGCGCCTATTTCTAGGTTTTCACCACTTGGATTTTATTACAATTTTTTTCTACCAAGGCGCCTGTTTCCAGGTTTTCACCAAGGCACTTTTTCTTTTTTCTTTTTTTTTGAATTTTTGATTTTTTTATTTTTTTGTATTTTTGGAATATATAATTTTTTGTGGAGATACATCAAAGCGTCTATTGCTAGGTTTTCACTAAGATGATCATTTTTTCAGGAAATTTTCTGATTTTTAGAATTTTTGACAATATATCATTTTTTTGGATTTTTTTTAGGATTAATAAGTATGTACAAAGGGTACCCCCAAACAAAATGGGCATCATGGATAGAACTTATTCAGGTGCAAGACATTGATAGGATCAGGGAGCTTCTCTCCCTCTACTATAGATAGCAAATAAGCACCTGACCCAAAAGTTGTTGTAATGACGTAAGGTCCAAGCCAATTAGGTTCAAATTTTCCCTTTTGATATCTATGTTGTTGATTCTTAAGATTTTCACGTAGGACAATATCTCCCACTTGGTATTCTCTAGTGAGAACTTTTTTGTTGAAGGCTTTAGACATGCGCTTTTAATAAACCCTCATATGGTCAAATGATGCTTGACATTTTTTGTCTAGAAGTTCTAACTCTTGAAGTCTCATGGCACGGTAGTCTTCATCTGTAACTAGACCTTTGAGGGAAACTCTAAGTGAAGGAATCTCAACCTCCAAAGGTAACACCGCTTCAATGTCATATGCAAGGGAAAAAGGAGTAGCCCCAGTAGGAGTACGAATACTCATTCTATAGGCCCACAAAGCCAGATTTATCTATAAGCGCCAATCTCTACCATTCTTACAGACTATTCTGTGTAGGATTTTAAGAATGGTTTTGTTTGATGCCTCTGCATGACCATTTCCTTGTGGGAAGTAGATGGAGGACCAATGTTGTTTAATCTTGAATTTCTTGCAGAGTTGTTTAAGGTCCTTATTTTTGAACTGGCCTCCATTGTTAGTGATTCTCCATATCGAAAAATGACATGGTTCAAAATGAATAGAGAGACTGTCTTGCCTGAGGCAATAGAAAGTGGGACAACTTCTACCCATTTAGTGAAGTAATCAGTACTAGTGATAATAAACTTGTGTCCACCTGATGAGTTGGGATGAATCTTCCCAACAAGATCAAAGGCCCAACGCTAAAATGGCCAATGAGATATAGAAGGAATGAGCTCCCTGCTTGGAGCATGTATCAGGTTACCATGTTTTTGACACTTTTCACATGACTTTGCAAAATCTACTGCATCAATTGGCATTGTAGGCTAATAGTACCCCGCCCTAAGCAACCTTCAGGCCATGGAAAGACCATTGGAATGTCCCCCAAAGATGCCCTCATGGATGTCAACTAACGCTTGGTCAGATTCTTCCTTCCTAAGAATCTAAGAAGTGTTCCATCTAGACCCCTCCTATACAAATCACCAGAGATAAGGGAATGGTAAGAGGCATTTTGGGTAAGGTTTTTGTGTTTAGATCGGTTAAAGGTTTCAAGTATAATGCCATCACAAAGGTATGAGTAAATGGTTTTGATATTGTGGCGACTGATCATGTAGTAGGTGTTGATATTGTGGCGACATGTAGTAGGTGTTGATACTATGGCAAAATGTTTTGGTGCTTTTTTGGGAAAGAGATTTGCTTTTTTGGGAAAAAGAAGACCGACATTGTAAAACCCTATAATGGTCAATTTTAGAGGTTGCCCTAAAATGCATGCTATAAGAATTTGAGATGTATAATGCATTGTAAGGTTGTGTACATTTTTGTTAGATAATAAGAAAGGTTGGACGACTATCTAGGTGGACATAGCCCAGGTTTTGGGTAACCACGTTAAATCTATGTGTTATTTGTGTTTAGTTTCTTTCTTCTATTGTTTCTACATATAACGTTTATTCTTATATTGTTCTAGTTCTGTCAAACCCTAACAAATGGAACCATAACAGGATGACTCATGACTAACAAGGGTACAAATGACATGAATTTCTTGGGAGACATAGATAGGGTGATGTAGCTCTTTGACTAGGAATTCAAATTTAGATTCATGTTTCTCTAACTGAAGGAGTGAAGAAAGTGTAGCCATAACATCAGCTGCTTTGTTTTCTGCTCTAGGGATTTGCTGAAACATGACAAAGGTGAAGTATCATTTCAAGGAATCAACCATTTTCTTGCAAGGTACCATTTTCTCATGTTTTGTTTGATATTCATCATTAACTTGGTTGATTATTAGTTGTGAATCCCCATAGATGTGTAACTCTGTGATTCTCCATTCTATGGCCATCTTAAGTCTTTTTGTTAAAGCTTCATACTTAGTAATGTTGTTTGTACATGGGAATAATAACTTGTAAGACTTAGGAATTGTGTACACATAAGGAGAAACAAACAACACACCAGCTCCTAAACTATTTTGCATAAAGGATCCATCAAAAAACATCTTCCATGTTCTTTCAGTCAGATACATGAGGTGCTCATCTGGGAAGTCAACTTGAATAGGTGTATTATCTTGTATTGGGAAATCGGCCAATTGATCTTCTATGGCTTGTCCTTTGATTTATTTACGCTCAATATACTCTATGTCAAACTCTGAAAGGATCATAATCCATTTAGCAAGTCTACATGTGAGGGAAGCCTTACCTAGAAAATACTTAAGTGGGTCTATTTTTCCTATAAGGTGTATAGTTGCACAATCATGTAATGTTGCAACTTTTGGGAAGCAAACACAACTACAAGGCAAGATTTCTCAATGCTGGTGTAGTTAACCTCATATGAAACAAGACTACGGCTAATATAGTCTATTGCTCTTTCTTTCCCATTTTCATCAAGTTGAGCTAGTAATGCCCCCAAGGAAGATTTTGTCGCTGAAATGTATAGAATAAGTGGTTTCTCTAGGATAGGAGGTATTAAAATGGGATGATTTTCCAAGTACTTCTTAATTTGATCTATAATCTTTTGAAAATCCTCATTCCAAACACATTTGACTCCTTTGTGTAAGTTCTTGTTGAAAGGTTGAGCTTTATCTGGAAATTGTGAAATGAATCTCCTTATAGATTGAAGACATCCTTGAAGACTCCTCATTTGACTAATGTTTCTAGGAAGTGGCATATCTATGATTGCTTGGACTTTTTTAGGGTCTACCTCTATTCCTTTTTCTAAAATGATGAATCCGAGTAGTTTTCCAGAGGTGACTCCAAATGCGCACTTTATAGGATTTAACCTTAGTTGAAATTTTTCCATGTGATCTAGAATGACTTCTAAATCATTTAAGTATGTGTCTCTTTTCTTAGATTTGGACAAGGTGTCATCCACATAATCTTCCATATTTTAATGCATCGTGTAATGAAAAATGGTTGTCATAGCTCGTTAATAGGTGGCTTCTGCATTTTTTAATCCAAAAGGCATAATGTTCCAACAATAGGTACCCCATGCACAAGTGAATGCAGTATTTTCTTGATCTTCAAGGGCTATCTTAATTTGATTGTATCTGTAAAACCATCCATCAAGGAATAAATCTCATAACTCGTAGTCATATCAACTATCATGTCTATATTGGGAAGTGGAAAGTCATCCTTTGGGCATGCTCTATTGACATCTCTAAAATCTGTGCAAACTTGAATAAATTTGTCATGTTTGGAAACTGGTACAATGTTTGATATACATTCAGCATAGGCAATAGCTCGTATGAATCTTTCACCAAGGAGTTTCTCCAATTCTGCTTTGACTAGGAGAGCTATATGAGGATGCATCTTTCTCAATTTATGTTTAACTAGTTTGACACCCGAAGCTATGGACAAGTGATGCATGATAAGATTAATGTCCAACTCTGGCATATCTAAATAATTCCACGCAAAGTTGATCTTCTTTTTCTGTAAGAACTTAGTGTAAGTTTCTTTTTCTTGTGGTGACAAGGACTCAACCAAGTGTACTATCTGTGGAGCCTCATCTGTACCCAAATTGATTGCTTGTGTTGTTTCAATAAGTACTAAAGATCTATCTTGAAAGTAGCTAGGGAGATGATCAAGTACCTCATCCTTAGGCACCTCTGATAGGTTTTCACCCTTGGATACATCATTTCTTATTACTTTTTTTGGTTCTGACACTGCCACACTGTGGTTTTCACCATCAAAACTCCTATTCTTTTGATTTTCTTTTCTTTTTATTTTGTGACTAAGGTACTTGATGTATGGCTCTATCATGCTGGTACCCAGTTCGTTGGTGGAACAGACTACGGGTTCAATGGCATTTAGGTAACAGGCTATCTCATAATCATTTTGAAATGTTAAGATCTTAGGTTCTTGATAGTGTTGGGACCAATAAATGAGGTCAGGATGAACAAGAGGCAAGTCAACGACTAGTTCAAGGTTATAAATGTGAATGATATTATCATTGGTGACCAAAGAGTCAAAGTCTGTCAAGTATCCTTCTAAGCTACCCAAATCAAGATTTATCCTAACAAGCGAAGAATCATCCACTAAGGCAACACGTGGGTTCAAATCCTCTAATCCTACACGTGACTCATTGGCTACCTCAAGTTGAGAACTATAAGTGTGGATAACATCAATATCCATATCAACGATAGAAGGCTCTGAGAAGGAGTCCCATTCATACTCATATGAACTTGTGTTTGAACTACGACTAGGATGTTTACACCATGAAGGGTTGGGACCTCTTTATGTGGAAGGTCTAGTGTCATCAAGGGTAACACCTTCTCTTCCCATTAAATGAACAAGATTCTTTCGTTGACATTCTTTGAAAGGATCTTCTACATTTGATTCATCTTGTTCTAAAGTTTTGATTGACGCATGAGTGACCGGAATATCTGAATCTCCCCAGAGGGGATTAGTGGAAAGGACCCAATCTTCACACATGTCTTGTTGATTTGTCAAATTAGGTACGTATTCTAGTTCATCTTCACTATCTGACTTATCAAGGATAGGAGCAGTGTGCTTGTTTTGATTCACGAATCCTAGGCCAACCGTCTTCTTAGACTTGTGTCCAAAAAGAGCATGATCAAGAGGTTTGGCCCTAGCATCCAATCTATGATTAAGAGGGCCATGTCTGGGATAGCCCATCTATTCAAAAAAATTATACCCTCTTTTGTAAGCCTTAGGAGAGGGAGAAAAGTTCTCATTGTGCATGTATTTCTCTTCTCTATAAATCCAGTCTCTAACAAATGTCTCCTCTTTCTCATCTTGAATAGGCATTGAGGACTCTACAAATGTGCCAAATAAAGTCATAGCTAAAGAGGAAGGTCTCTTTTCTTGTGAAGGCTTTCCATAAGACTTGGGTGAAACTGGCAGTCTTGTGAGGGAGTTGAGTTGGTACCCCCCCATGCCATGATTTACAGACTTGAGCTTGTCTTCACATTCAGCTAAGGTTGCATCGAAGTCTTCCGCTTCTCTATTAAGGGTAACATGAGCTCCTACAAAAATTGAGTTAACAAATAAAGTGTTATCCCCAGGTATACAAATCTCTATTCCATTGTAAGGGAACTTAACACACTGATGATAGGTAGATGACACTACTTGCATATCCTAAATCTACGGTCTACCGAGCAACATATTATATGCAAGGGAGAAAACATCAACTATTTGAAATAAAATATCTTTTTCAACAGGTTCAATCCTGACAGGGAGGATGACCAACCCCTTGGAACTTCTTTCTACCTCATCATAGGCTTTGATGGTGATCCTTTTCCTGGTATCTATGAATTTTTTAGAATAACCCAACTCTTTCAAAAGACTAAAGGAACAAATACTAATCCCAGCACCCCCATCTATCAACACGCGCCTAACATAGGTTTTGTGGATCATGACCTCAATATGAAGGGAAAGAATGTGTGGATGGCTCAAAGCTTTATCATCATCCTCTGAAAAAGTAAGGTAACGAGGGCTAGCAATATGATTAACCATGTTATGGAATTGGTAAACATCTAATTTGTTGGGGATGTACATCATGCGCAAAGCATCCTTAAGGACTTTCTTGTGTCTTGGGGACAACTCTAAGAGCTCAAAGATCAAAATCTGAGCTAGAGTTCTTTGCAACTGATCAAAAAGGTTATAACTTGACTTAGGATTGACAGCTAGTTTTAAGGTGACATTCTTGGATGCGACTTGCTTAGGTTTACTGGGTTGACTTGAATTGGGTCCTCTAATGACAACATGACCTTGACTTTGTGTGACAGCATTGAGAGTTTGTGATGACACTCTAGAGTTAGGAACCCTTAAAACCATGAAGGGTTCTTCATCAAAGAGAGGAGGAGAGTCTGTGTCTAGATCATAACCATAGGGATCTTTACCCCTCATCATGTTGACATTTTCTTCTACAACTTCAAGCATGTTGATAACATTCTATGCAACTGTGTAAGTGTAATTGATCTCAACCTTGCCATTCTTAGCTTTAGAGGTTTCCCCCTTTTCATACTTGGGAAATGGTCTTTTGAATGCATTATGATCGACATTGGTGTTCAATCCATCTATCTTAAGTTTTCCATTCTCAATGAGATCTTTAATAATATGCTTGAGTTTCCAGCAGTTTTCAATGTTATGTCCAATACCATTGTGAAACTTGCAAAAGGCCTTCTCATCCCACCAATGTGGGTTAACATCAGGTATATAATGCTTTGCGGGATCTTGAGGATGTGCAAGGTTGTTGGCAATAAGTGTTTTCAATACATCCACATATGAATCACCAAGTTTTGAAAACTGACGTATTTCTTTCTTAGGCCTATCTTGGTATCTTGACTTGTTCTCTTGTTGATTAGATGTTGTTAGTGTTTTTTCTTGCTAGGCCCCTGAAAGATATTTGAAATCTTAAACAACTCTATGACCCCTCAATGCCTTTTGACACTATGACTCAATCAAGGGAATAATACTAATTTCTAAGGTATTTGATAACACTGGGGATACCTATTATCACCTCCTTCATTTTGTAGATCCACTGACTCGGGCAAGTTTTACCTATGACTGATTACTTTCTTAACAGTATCTTTAGAGTGGATTGAACCTTATGTGCTGAATTCTCTGTTTTAGATAGACATGTATATAAAAATACAGATAACTATGATTATTCTGAGGATAAGCTTGGCAATCCAAATTAGTATCTTAATGATAACAGATAGCAACATGATCAAGAAATACATTCTTCTTTCCTTTTATAACTCTTATGAATCTAGGAGGAATAACCTATTTGATTTTCTCTTTAAGAAATCAACAAACTTCAACTGTAACCCTTAGGAATACAATTGATTTTACACAAAACACTCTAAAATGATTGGTTTGAATAGTATTTGAATGTTTGGATAATTACTGATAATCAAATCACTTCCTAGACCAGTGCCTGTCCTTTGGGCTATAGAGTCAATAACTTAAAGTTCACAGAAATACATAAAAACAAAATACTGTAAGGTGCCTGACAACTTTACATGCAATTCAGATAAAATGCCTTACAAATTATCCTGTCATTTCTATGATATTGTATCAAATCCTTAACTATTTTTATGCTCCCTGAAACCACTTACAAAACTTAGTTCTTTCCTTGAAAGAAACTTGCAAGTGATTATATAACTACCTTATAGCTAAAATGCTTAAAATTGTCTTACAAATTCAAACATAAAAGAGCATACACAACCATTAAAGAGACAACAATAAAGATAGAGTAAAATTGCATTGTATTTTATTGATATGATCCTACTTTAGTACTTAAAAATCTTGAAAGACACAGACAGAAGTCTAGAAAATTTGATTTTCTATATATTTCATCCCCCTTGACAATTAAAACTTTGAACCTATATATAGCCCTTAACCATCTTGGAATCCTTTATTTTAGGATGCAACAAGCCTCAGATAGTTTAAGGAACCTAACCCTAAAAAGTACAGAAAAGACAAAAGAACATAATGAAGAAGCAGTGGGAGGACAAAAACAGAGGATGTAGATCTGATATTCTTTGTCCTATCTGGAATCTGGAACCTTTGTCTGATAGTGTTCAGGATAGCTTTTGGTATTTGCAGCAAGACTAAGTGACCGCCATTACAGGCTAACCTACACTTATCTCCATAAATAGCTAACCTCCCTATGCTCAATGATCAAGTGCCAGAAGTTCTCCTCTACTCTTCATCAAGAATCTCCTCCTCAATTTCAGACTTCTTCTTCTTGGGCTGAGTCATCAGGTCCCATGGTGTCACCTCACCTTTAGTTGGCCACTTCAAGTCCTAAGTGCTTTGTACCTGTGCCTTTTTCCTTTCCCACCTGACATCAGTAATGCTCTTAACATCCACCAAAAATTTATTGATGTCAGTTTCAGCTCTGAAGGCCTCATCCAAGATCTTATTAAAGCCTTCGGTATCTAAATCATATCCTAACGTGAATGCCTCATCATTAGGAATCTTATTGTCAAACTCATTCTTCCAGACCTCTAAGGCCTTTATCTCATCATCTTCTCCTCTAAGGGAAGGAACAAATCTGTTGAAATCTAAAGAGAACATGCTCAATTTAACCTCCACTTGGTTAAACTTACCCTTGAAGAATGACAAGGCTACATTTACCCTTTTAATTTCATCCCCTACCTCTATCACCACCTCAGGTAAATCTCATTTCAAAGGCTGCAAAAAGGAAAGCTTCTTAAATAGTTGCACCTTACGAGACCAATTAACAAAATAAGGGTTCAATATAGCAAGGTACCTTATTATCTCTACATGTAGGGTAGGCAACTTATTATATGCATTAAGGATAACATCATTCTTATCCTTCAATATATCAATCCTATGTGGCAGAATACCTCTTAATGCATTCAAGGCAATTTCATTCTTCTTTTCTCCTATATCCTCCTACTCAACCACCTCTTCTGAATTTGCTTTTTCTTCAATTTGCAAAGGTTGTTGTGAAGGTACATACACTACCTCAGGTTTTTCTTCTAATTCCTTCATTATCCTTGCAATCACCTGATCCTATTGATGTATTTTGATGTGGCACAACTCTCAGTCTTTGGCCAATGCACTGGTCTCCTCTATCAATACGCTACACTTATCAGATAGATATTTAGTCTTGTCCTCATTCAAGTCTGCCCAATGTGTCATAATCTGGGATATTTCCAAATCCCTTATATTATGTACAGACCAGACCATTTGATTACCTACCATGTTCTCTTGAATATTCACCAATTGAGGCTTCTGGTCCTTTGGGCAAAGGCTCCACATGGCAAAGGCTTGAGATTTTGGGCTATACCCAAAACTATTAATCATATCTCCCATTTGTACCTCACTTTCCATCTTCAAATACGACTGCTTTCTTATCTGATCAATAATGAAACCTAAAGCCAAGTGCACACCCTCAGCAAGCAATATGCCACTGTTCAATACCATTTTTCTGGCCTCATCAGGTGAGATGTCCTCGTTGTCTGGGTCATATGATTGTAAGGTCAAAAGGGCCTCATTGGTCATTGTCTCTTCCCCATCAACCTTTAACTGAGCTCTAATTTGCTCTTTTTTGTACCACCTTAAGAAGTCTTTAAATTCCTCAGTTTTGATGAAGTTATCATCACTTAAAAACTGTTGTTGATGTATCAACCTTTCATCAATACAAGACTTAAGAGGTAATTCAATATTTTGCTCTATATCAGGTTGCTACCTCTTGCCCTATCTAATTAATTTTCTTAGGTTATGGTCATATAACCAATTCCCAGGAACTAGGGCACTTTCTCTATCCTTTTTCTTTTCCTGCCTCTCAGCTGAAGGCTAGCCTATATCTACCTTTTTCCTTTTGGTTGAAGGCTCCTCTACATCATCAGGTTGTGTAGCCTCTGTTAGGTCAATAATATGGCCCTCAGCTCCCTGCAACTGTGGTATCTCTGCAACATTCTGCTGAGGCTGATGACATCTAGATGGATGGGCATAGTCACTGTCACTACAACTTTCATATTCAGACTCTGAATGATCTGGCTATTGGGCTCCTTTCTTGTCTAAAACATTTTCAATTTGTTCACAAAATACATAAAAAATTTCAATCATGACTTTGATTCTGTCAAAATATGGCAAATCAGGATAGAATCCTCCAAAAGCCAACCCATTTCTTTTGATTTGCCTCTCAAGGTTCAGCAATTCCTGAATCCTTGTTCTCCTTGTCTTGATTTCATCCTCATCAAGAAGGTTTCTTGTTGCATCCTCTTCAATACATTCACAATGGACATTTGAATTAGGGATTGTAGGTGTATACAACCTTCTGACTCCTGCCATAAAACCCTCAGGATTAATATATCTATATGAGGTTGCCCCCATTCTACAACTTTCCAGCCACTGGCTGACTGAATCAATGGCACCTTTTCCAATAGTAAAATTGAATATTTTGAACTGTTTAGGGGTTAAGTTCCCCTTCCTATGTGGTACAAAGTGCTCATTATCTATTAATAACAACTGCCATATAAATTCCATGGTAGCAACTCTTGATGGCACATGGTAAGGCAAGATATGGGGTGGATGTATACATCCATATACCCTTATTATGGTAAAGTTCTTTTGAAGGAAGAAATCTCCCCAATTATGATCTCCCTCCTATTTATCTAAATATTCATTAGGCCTTAGTAGTTGCATAATCTTAATTGGGAGCCTTGTCCTGTCGATGCCCTTGCTCTGTATTATTGGATATCCAATCCAATTCTAGAATGCACAGTAGTCACAGTCCTTGGATGTATAGTTCAAAATCTTTACCCAAAACTGAATGGGATTAGGTCGGTCTTGAAAAATCCTCTGAGGGCTCAAGTTGTTTACATCCGTGATCACAAAATTAAAATGTAACAGGAGATGCATGAGGATGGAGTAGTGGAAGAACTTGGGTTCTTTCTCCTTAGGATCCTTCATCTTCTTCTAAGTTGCTACTAATCCTTCATGCATCTTATCAATGATATATTGTATATAGTCATAGATAAGGCTAGAATGCACCTCCTATAGATCCAGCATCATCATCAATATTTCGGCATTAATATTTTATGCTTCCCCATCTATTCCTAGCACTCTACACAGGGCATAGGCGATGTACTTAATGTAGAAATGTAGGTCCTTGAAGCAATAAGGGGCTGTCCCAGGTATAGGAGTAAGATGGTTTCTTACCTCCTTGAGCATGTGTTTCTGTAACTGTCCCCTAGCAATACCAGGATTTAACTTATACCTCTCTTCTTTCCTAGTAATGTTAATTTTGGTGGACATGGTACTATACAAGCCAAAAGCTTGCATAAATGAATTTCTATTCAGGATGAGCAAGGCAGTGCCATCGTTCCTCTTAATTATATTAGAAAAGACATCATAATGACTGGAAAGTCCTAAGAACAAATCTACATCTATGTAGATGTCAGGGACAATTAACCTAGCCAAACCACAGGTCCAAGGGTTTGAAATTGGAATGGCTTTATCAAAATTTTTATAAAAGTAGTTAAAGAGGGAAAAACCTATTTTTCCCAGAGTATCAGCATCCCTAATTTCATAGTAGCCATCAGTAAGCACATTAGCATTTGCCATTTTTTCTGAGTTGAAAGCGATAGTAATCTGAGGAATTCATCAGAGTAATTTTTCTTCCCCTTAGCATCTTCATCTATCTCTTCGCTTCTCCCACTGGTAGAAGCCACACTGACTGCTCTAATCATGTTCACTTTGTTTCAATCCTCGTTTCCTTACTGATATTGAAGAAAATCTCCTCTCAAGACTCACTTTACTTCTCTGTGCACTGTTCTCAGAAATTCAAAGCCTTTTAATCAATTGAGTACTCTGCAACTTAACCAATTTCTTCTCTCAACTCATAAAACCAAGCACTCCTTCACTCTGTAATTCTAAAAGTAAGATAAGTTAGAAAATGAAGCTTCAATCAACTCTTTATGGTAACTATTTCAAGTACATGGCTCATCATTTAAAAAATCATCAATTCTATATTCAATTCAGCATGCTGTGGAATTGAATGAAAACCTAGCCGTAGTTCATGAGTGTGACAGGAAATCAAATTCATATATATGTATCTTCAGAAAAACCTTATAAAATTTGAATATGATGACATGTCTCTATGTGATTGGCTCTTTGTCATACATCTCAACTACCCTTTTTATTCATTAATCAATATTTTGGATTTTCATTAGATGTCGAATGATTCATGTTGTCATGTCAGCAACTGCCGCCTCTTCTAAAAATTCATATTAAGTGACTACACGACTGTGTATTATCTCTTTGTCACTGACCCAACTTCATAACCCTCAATTCTTCTAGAGACCAAGCGACCATGTTAGTTTCTCTGTCTTGGTTAACCATAGTTTATTTCTGGCGATCATGCGATCGAAGAAATCAAAGTCACTGGATAAAAAATCTAACTCACATTTTTTTTGCAGACTCCACGACTGACAATTACTTTTAGCTTTTATGGTTATCTCCAAGTCATTGAATTTTTCTTTTCCTTATGAGACCCCGCAACTACCCTTGGTCGCATAATCGTTGATTACAAATGCACGTTGATAAATCTTTCAGAGACTACGCGACAAACAGCTATCTCCAAGTCGCTAACACTTTTACCTTTAACCCTTTTTTATCACAGACTACATGACAACAAAGCACTTTATAACCTTAGTCTCTTAATCACCAGATGATCCTTTTCCTTTGGGAGACTACGCGACATTCTTCTTGATCCCCTCATCTTTGGACATGTGTCTCCTTCTATCACTAGTCTCTGAATCACTGAGTGGAGAACTGACTCTGCATCCAAATCCTGTGACAACCTGACTGTGTCATATCTCAAACTATATGTAGTTAGTCACAAAGTCTCAGCATCTTTTCCTTAACCATCATCCCTCATGGAGACTACACGACATGAGCTTTTAACTACAGGCCAATTCACAGACCACGCGACTGAAGCAATCACCAAGTCTCACAACAAATCACTAACTGCTGGCCTTCTTATGCCACACCGTGACTCATCCATGGGCCCATTTACTAATTGTTAACATATTTCTTATTTGGATACTACGCGACATGAAGGGCTCCGCCAAGTCTCATAAAACAAAAATAATATTCCAATTCTTTGAGAGACATCTCGACATAAGCCAATTTCTAAGTCTCGAGATAAAAAGGAATATGCAATCAGGATCACACGACTAGGTGAACATGGCTTAAAATACCTGACTTAAGTGATTTTCAAAAAGTTAACACCAAAATAGAAGTATGATAAACATCTTAGGGTTTTTCTCATTTTGGCCTATAAAACAAGACCTAAGGTTTCATGGTTTTGCATTTTCATAGAGATTTTGACCTGAAGACCCTAAAAATTTCAACTGGGAAAATATGAGAAACTAAGAGACTTCTGACTTTAGGAAAGAAAAAAGCATGAGGATCACAAAACTTTGGAAAATAGACTAGAACCAGGAATACAACCAATAGTGGCTCTAATGAGGATTGACTAAACACAGTTTATGGCCAAGAACCACAGAATCTCTGGTTGCAGACCCTTCAAAAAAAATGAAGCAGAGACCTACTAACCTAAACAAAAGGGAAACTATGTACAATATGATACATATTTACTTTGTGCATTACTTTGATCTTCAATTAAAGAAAGGCTTCAAGAATTGCCCATGCACAGGCAACTCAAAATCTTCTTCCTCCATATTTTTTAATAAATAAGAATCTTTGCCAAAATTTTCTGAAACAATAAAAGGTCCTAACCATAAAGACAAAAATTTCTTGTTCTTACCTTTGTCCTCTGCCCTTGCATTCCATTGGAGAACTAAGTCACCAGCCTGGAACTTTCTCTTAGTATCCCTTTTATCAAACAGGTACTTCATCTTTTGCTATAATTTTATGTTTTCTCTTTGACTATTTCTTCTTGCTTCATCCAATTCAATCAACTATATCATTATATCTTGCATATTATCAAAGACATCTAAATGTTCTTCTTGTATGAATTGGCATATTAGTAATAGATTGTTAATTGGCAACCTTGCTTGTAGACCATATACCAACTCAAAAGGAGACTTACCAATTTCCTTCTTGAGTGTTATCCTATCAACCCAAAGAGCTAATTTCAATTTTGTGTGCCATGTTCTCTTATTTTGTTCCAGAGTCCTCTTCAGTATCTTCAATATACTTTTATTGCTAGACTCAGCTTGTCCATTAGCCTGTGGGTGATATGGGGATGAGTATGATATTGTAA
>MU226881.1:3133007-3144450 GCA_018584345.1 Thuja plicata | reverse complement strand
CTTATTTTGTTCCAGAGTCCTCTTCAGTATCTTCAATATACTTTTATTGCTAGACTCAGCTTGTCCATTAGCCTGTGGGTGATATGGGGATGAGTATGATATTGTAATCCCATACCTTTCACAGAAAGTTTTCATTTCTTCTGATCTAAAACTCATGGCATTGTCCATTACTAACTTAGTAGGTACACCAAATATGGTTAAAATATTCTCCATGAGAAACTCAGTAACCACCTTGCTTATTAATTTCCTTGTAGGGATAGCTTCAATCCACTTTGTAAAGTAATCTATGGCAACCAATATCCAACTATGTCCTCCACTAGACTTCTCCTGAAATTCACCAATAAAGTCAATCCCCCACATAGCAAAAGGAGCTTCAATACTCACTGGGTTTAGTAACAGAGCACCTGAAAATTTTAGTTTATTGGAAAACCTTTGACATGGTTCACACTTCCTGACATTTATATAAGTATATTTGAAAAAGTTAGGCCAATAATACCCTACCCTTAAAATCTTATGGGCTGTAGTTTTAGTAGAAAAGTGACCTCCACATTCTCCTTCATGCATTTCAGTCAAAACTTTCTCAGCTTGGTATCTGTCAAGGCATAATAATAGTACACCATTCTTGTCTTTCCAAAACAAATCACCTTGGATTAGAGTATACCTTTGAGCTTGCAATTTCAGACTCCTCTTCTGATTTTCAGACAAATGATCAAAACACTTAGCATTTTTTAGAAAGAAAACAATATCAGTATAATATGGTTGCCTTTCTATACTAATAATGGCTTGGTCTTGTATTTCTTCTTGATTTAGCTGTATAAGATCCAGGTTCTCTTCTGTCATGAGCTTTGCCAAACCTTGTCCTCTTATTAACTTGGTGATATTGATCTCAAGGTTGAATTCTTGAATCCTAGTGATCCACTTACACCTCTTACCAGTTACCTATGATTGTGTAAGGATATCTTTTACTACTGAATGAGGAACATAGGCCTGCACCTTAGCACAAACAAAGTAGGGCCTAAAATATTTCACAGCCTTTACCAATGCATAAGCTTGTTTCTCCATTATTTCATACTTAAGTTATGCAGCCTACAAGGACTTACTATAAAAAGCTATGGGATGTTCAAATCCTTGTTCATCCTTTTGAAGTAAAATAACAGCAATTGTATGGAATGATGCAAATGAAAACAAAGAAAAAGGCTTAGTATAATTAGGAGATTTCAAAATTGGAGCCTCTTGTACTACTTTCTTTATTTTTTCAAATGCCTGTTGAGCTTCTTCATTCCAAACAAACTTTGCATCCTTCTTTAATAATTTGACAATGGGTTTAACAATTTCTGCAAAATTTTCTATGAATCTTCGGACAAAGTTAATCTTTCCTCAGAAAGATTGCACACCTTTTAAGGTTCTTTAGAGCAATCACCTTTTGTATTTCTTCTACTCTCTCTGGGTCTATTCTTACCCCTTCCCTAGACATAATATATCCAATCAACTTCCCCTCTTTGACTACAAAATGACACTTCTTAGGATTTAATGAGACCCCATATTCCAATGCTTTGTTTAAAATCTTACCTAAGTGATCACAATGATTAATAGCCCTCTTGGAATATGGAGTTAAGTCATCTTGATAAATAACCATGAATAGATCAATGAATTATTTAAAAGAAACATCTGTAGCCCTCTGAAAAGTTGCCCCTACATTTATTAATCCAAAAGGCATTCTGATATACACCTAGGTTCCCCATGGAGTTGTAAATGCAATTTTAAATTGCTCTGTCTCTTTAACTAAGACCTGGTTATAACTTGAGAAACCATCCATCATAGATAGAAACTCACAACCAGTCACCTTGTGCAACATTGCTTCCATATTGGGTAATGAATAGTTATCTTTCAATGAAGCAATATTTAGATTTCTGAAATCCACACACAGTCTGATATCACCATTCTTTTTTCTAACTGGTACCAAATTTGATACCCAAGTTGAATGTCTGATGGGCTGGATTATCCCAGCATCCTTGAGTTTCATCAACTCCTACTGCATCTTGGGAGCCAAGAAGGGGTTAATAGGAATTTTTTTTTGCCTAAATGGCTTCAAATCTGATATTCTTTGTCCTATTTGGAATCTGGCACCTTTTTCTGACAATGTTCAGGATAGCTTCTGGTATTTGCAGCAAGACTAAGTGACCACCATTACAGGCTAACCTACACTTATCTCCATAAATAGCTAACCTCCTTGTGCTCAATGATCAGGTGCCAGGTGTTCTCCTCTACTCTTCATCAAGAATCTCCTCCTCAATTTCAGGCTTCTTCTTCTCGGGCTGAGTCATCAGGTCCCATGCTGTCACCTCATCTTTAGTTGGCCACTTCAAGTCCTGAGTGCTTTATACCTGTGCCTTTTTCCTTTCCCACCTGACATCAGTAATGCTCTTAAAATTCACCAAAAATTTATTGATGTCAGTTTCAGCTCTGAAGGCCTCATCCAAGATCTTATTAAAGCCTTTGATGTCTAAATCAGATCCTAACATGAATGCCTCATTATTAGGTATCTTATTGTCAAAATCATTCTTCCAGACCTCTAAGGCCTTTATCACATCATCTTCTCCTCTAAGGGAAGGAACAAATCTATTGAAATCTGAAGAGAACATGCTCAATTTAACCTCCACTTGGTTCAACTTACCCTTGAAGAATGACAAGGCTACATTTACCCTTTTAATTTCATCCCCTACCTCTGTCACCACCTCAGGTAAATCTCGTTTCAAATGCTGCAAAAAGGAAAGCTTCTCAAATAGTTGGACGTTAGGAGACCAATTAACAAAATAAGGGTTCAATACAGCAACGTACCCTATTATCTCTGCATGTAGGATAGGCAACTTATTATATGCATTAAGGATAACATCAGTCTTTTCCTTCAATATATCAATCCTATGTTGCAGAATGCCTCTAAACGCATTCAAGGAAATTTCATTCTTCTTTTCTCCTATATCCTCCTTCTCAACCACCTCTTCTGACTTTGCTTTTTCTTCAATTTGCAAAGGTTGTTGTGAAGGTACATACACTACCTCAGGTTTTTCTTCTAATTCCTTCATTAGCCTTGCAATCACCTGATCCTATTGATGTATTTTGATGTGGCACAACTCTCGATATTTGGCCAATGCCCTGGTCTCCTCTATCAATATGATACACTTATCAGACAGTTGTTCAGTCTTGTCCTCATTCAAGTGTGCCCAATGTGTCATAATCTGGGATATTTCCAAATCCCCTGTATTCTGTACAGACTAGACCATTTCATTTCCTACCATGTTCTCTTGAATGTTCACCAATTGAGGCTTCAGGTCCTTTGGGAAAAGGCTCCACATGGCAAAGGCTTGAGATTTTAGGCTATACCCAAAACCCTTAATCATATCTCCCATTTGTACCTCACGTTCCATCTTCAAATCTGGTTGCTTTCTTATATGATCAATTATGAAAGCTGAAGCCAAGTCCCAACCCTCAGCAAGTAATATGCCACTATTCAATACCATTTTTCTGGCCTCATCAGGTGAGATGTCCTCGCTATCTCAGTCATATGATTGTATGGTCAAAAGAGCCTCATCGGTCACTATCTCTTCCCCATCAACCTTTAACTGAGCTCTAATTTTCTCTTTTTTGTACCATCTTAGGAAGTCTTTAAATTCCTCAGTTTTGATGAATTTATCATCACTTAAAAACTGTTGTTGATGTATCAACCTTTCATCAATACAAGACTTAAGAGGTAATTCAATATTTTCCTCTATATCAGGTCGCTGCCTCTTGCCTTGCCTAATTAATTTTCTTAGGTTATGGTCATATAACCTATTCCCAGGAACTAGGGCACTTGCTCTATCCTTTTTCTTTTCCTACCTCTCAGCTGAAGGCTGGCCTATATCTAACTTTTTCCTTTTGGCTAAAGGCTCTGCTACATCATCAAGCTATGTATCCTTTGTTAGGTCAATAATATGGCCCTCAGCTCCCTGCAACTGTGGTATCTCTGCAAAATTTTGTTGAGGCTGATCACATCTAGATGGACGGGCATAGTCACTGTCACTACCACTTTCATATTCAGACTCTGAATGATCTACCTCTTGGGCTCCTTTCTTGTCTAAAACATTTTCAAGTTTTTCACAAAGTACATAAAAATTGTTAATCATGGCTTTGATTCTTTCAAAATATGGCAAATTAGGATAGAATCCTCCAAAAGCCAATCCATTTCTTTTGATTTGCCTCTCAAGGTTCATAAATTCCTGAATCCTTGTTCTCCTTGTCTTGATTTCATCCTCATCAAGAAGGTTTCTTGTTGCATCCTCTTCAATACATTCAAAATGGAAAGTTATATTAGGGATTGTCGGTGTATACAGCCTTCTTACTCCTGCCATAAAACCCTCAGGATCAATATATCTATATGAGGCTGCCCCCATTCTGCAACTTTCTAGCCACTGGCTGACTGAATCAATGGCACCTTTGCCAATAGTAAAATTGAAGATTTTGAACTATCTAGGGGTTAAGTTCCCCTTCCTGTGTGGTGCAAAGTGCTCATTATCTATTAATAACAACTGCCATATAAATTCCATGGCAGCAACTCTTGATGGCACATGGTAAGACAACATATGGGGTGGATGTATACATCCATATACCCTTATTATGGTAAAGTTCTCTTCAAGGAAGAAATCTCCCCAATTATGATCTCCCTCCCATTTATCTAAATATTCATTAGGCCTTAGTAGTTGCATAATCTTAATTGGGAGCCTTGTCCTACTGATGCCCATGCTCTGTATTATTGGATATACAATCATATTCTGGAATGCACAGTGGTCATAGTCCTTGGATGTATAGTTCCAAATATTTACCCAAAACTAAATGGGATTAGGTCAGTCTTGAAAAATCCTCTGAGGGCTCAAATTGTTTACATCGATGATCACAAAATTAAAATGTAACAAGAGATGCATGAGGATGGAGTAGTGGAAGAACCTGGGTTCTTTCTCCTTAGGATCCTTCATCTTCTTATGAGTTGCTACTAATACTTCATGCATCTTATCAATGATATATTGTATATAGTCATAGCTGGTGCTAGAATGCACCTCCTGTAGATCCAACACCATCATCAATATTTTGGCATTAATCTTTTCAGCTTCCCCATCTATTCCTAGCACTCTACATAGGGCATAGGCGATGTACTTAATGTAGAAATGTAGGTCCTTGAAGAAATAAGGGGTTGTCCCAGGTATAGGAGTAAGATGGTTTCTTACCTCTTTGAGAATTTATTTCTGTAATTGTCCCCTCGCAATACCAAGCTTTAAGTTATACCTCTCTTCTTGCCTAGTAATGTTAATTTTGGTGGACATGGTACTATACAAGCCAAAAGCTTGCATAAATGAATTTCTATTCAGGATGAGAAAGGTAGTGCCATCATTCCTCTTCATTGTTTTAGACAAGACATCATAATGACTGGCAAGGCCTAAGAACAAATCTACATCTATGTAGATGTCAGGGACAATTAACCTAGGCAAACCACAGGTCCAAGGGTTTGAAATTGGAATGGCTTTATCAAATTTTTTATAAAGGTAGTTAAAGAGGGAAAAACCTGTTGTTCCCTGAGTATCAGCATCCTTGATTTTGCATTAGTCATTAGTAAGCACATTAGCATTTTCCCTTTTGTTTTGAGTTGAACCCGGCAGCAATCTGAAGAATTCATCAGAGTAATTCTGCTTCCCCTTAGCATCTTCATCTATCTCTTCGCTTCTCCCACTGGTAGAAGCCACAGTGACTGCTCTACTCATGTTCACTTTGTTTCAATCCCCTTTTCCTTACCGATATTGAAGCAAATCTCCTCTCAAAACTCACTTTACTTCTCTGTGCACTATTCTCAGAAATTCAAAGCCTTTTAATCAATTGAGTACTCTGCAACTTATCCAATTTCTTCTCTCAACTTAGAAAACCAAGGACTCCTTCACTTTGTAATTCTAACAGTAAGATAATTTAGAAAATGAACCTTCAATCAACTCATTATGGTAACTGTTTCAAGTACACAGCTCATCATTTGAAAAATCATCAATTTTGTATTTAATTCAGCATGCTATGGAATTGATTGAAAACCTAGCCGTAGTTCATGAGTGTGATAGGAAATCAAATTCATATATATGTATCTTTAGAAAAACCTTATAAAATTTGAAGATGATGACATGTCTCTATGTGATTGGATCTCTATCATACATCTCAACTACCCTTTTTATTCATCAATCAATATTCTAGATTTTCATTGGACGCCAAATGATTCATGTTGTTATGTCAGCAACTACCACCATTTCTTAAAATTCATATTGAGCGACTACATGACTTTGTATTATCTCTTTGTTGCTGAGCCAACTTCATAACCCTCAATTCTTCTGGAGACCAAGCGACCATGTTACTTTCTCTATCTTGGTTAACCATAGTTTATTTCTGGCGATCATGTGACCGAAGAAATCAAAGTTGCTGGATGAAAAATCTAACTCACATTTTACTTGGAGACTCCGTGACTAACAGTTACTTTTAGCTTTTACGGTTATCTCCAAGTCGCTGAATGTTTCTTTTCCTTATGAGACCCTGTGACTACCCTTGGTTGCATAATTGCTAATTACAAATGCACGTTGATAAATCTTCAGAGACTACGCGACAAACAACTATCTCCAAGTCGCTAACGCTTTTACCTTTAAGCCTTTTTGATTAGAGACTATGTGAAAACAAAGCACTTTATAACCTTAGTCTCTTAGTCGCCAGATGATCCTTTTCCTTTGGGAGACTGCGCGACATGCTTCTTGATCCTCTCATCTTTGGACACGTGTCTCCTTCTATCACTAGTCTCTGAATCGCTAAGTGGAGAACTGACTCAGCATCCAAATCCTGCGACAACCCGACTATGTAATATCTCAAGCTGTATGTAGTTAGTCGGGAAGTCTCAGCATCTTTCCCTTAACCGTCATCCCTCCTTGAGACTACGTGACATGATATTTTAACTGCAGGCCAATTCAGAGACCACGCGACTGAAGCATTCACCAAGTCTTGCAACAAATCACTAACTGGTGGCCTTCTTAAATGACACTGTGACTCATCTGTGGGCCCATTTACTAATTGTTGACATATTTCTTATTTGGAGACTACGCGACATGAAGGGCTCTGCCAGGTCTCATAAAACAAAAAGAATATTCCAATTCTTTGAGAGACATCCCGACATAAGCCAATTTTCAAGTCTCGAAATAGAAAGGAATATGCAATCAGGTTCACGCGACTAGGCGACCATGGCTTAAAACATTTTACTTAAGTTATTTTCAAAAAGGTAATGCCAAAATAGAAGTATGATAAACATCTTAGGGTTTTTCTCATTTTGGCCTATAAAACAAGACCTAGGGTTTTGAGGTTTTGCATTTTCACAGAGATTTTGACCTGAAGACCCTAAAATTTTCAACTGGGAAATTACAAGAAACTGAGAGACTTCCAACTTTAGGAAAGAAAAAAGCATGAGGATCACAAAAATTTGGCAAATAGACCACAACCAAGAATACAACCAATAGTGGCTCTAATGAGAATTTACTAAACACAGTTTATGGCCAAGAACCACAAAATCTCTGGTTGCAAACCCTTCAAAAAAAAATGAAGCAGAGACCTACTAACCTAAACAGAAGGGAAACTATGTACAATATGATACATATTTACTTTGTGTATTACTTTGATCTTTAATTAAAGAAAGGCTTCAAGAATTGCCCATGCACAGGCAACTCAAAATCTTCTTCCTCCATATTTTTTAATAAATAAGAATCTTTTCCAAAATTTTCTGAAACAATAAAAGGTCCTAGCCATAAAGACAAAAATTTCTTGTGCTTACCTTTGTCCTCTACCCTTGCATTCCATTGGAGAACTAAGTCACTTGCCTGGAACTTTCTCTCAGTAGCCCTTTTATCAAACACGTACTTCATCTTTTGTTGTAATTTTATGTTTTCTCTTTGACTATTTCTTCTTGCTTCATCCAATTCAATCAACTGTATCATTCTATCTTGCATATTGTCAGAGACATCTAAATATTCTTCTTGTATGAATTGGCATAGTGGTAATAGATTATTAATTGGCAACCTTTCTTGTAGACCATATACCAACTCAAAAGGAGACTTACCAGTTTCCTTCTTGAGTGTTATCCTATTAGCCCAAAGAGCTAATTTCAATTTTGTGTGCCATGTTCTCTTATTTTGTTCCAGAGTCCTCTTCAGTATCTTCAATATACTTTTATTGCTAGAATCATCTTTTCCATTAGCCTGTGGGTGATATGGGGATGAGTATGATATTGTAATCCCATACCTTTCATTGAAAGTTGTCATTTCTTCTGATCTAAAACTCATGGCATTGTCCATTACTAACTTAGTAGGTACACCAAATCTGGTTAAAATATTCTCCATGAGAAACTCAGTAACCACCTTGCTTGTTTCTTTCCTTTTAGGGATAGCTTCAATCCACTTTGTAAAGTAATCTGTGGCAACCAATATCCAACTGTCCTCCACTAGACTTCTCCTAAAATTCACCAATAAAGTCAATCCCCCACATAGCAAAAGGAGCTTCAATACTCACTGGGTTTAGTAACAGAGCACCTAAAATTTTTAGTTTATTGGAAAACCTTTGACATGGTTCACACTTCCTGACATGCATATAAGTATATTTGAAGAAGGTAGGCCAATAATACCCTAGCTTTAAAATCTTATGGGCGGTAGTTTTAGTAGAAAAGTGACCTCCACATTCTCCTTCATGCATTTCAGTCAAAACTTTCTCAGCTTGGTATCTGTCAAGGCATAATAATAGTACACCATTCTTGTCTTTCCAAAACAAATCACCTTAGATCAGAGTATACCTTTGAGCTTGCAATTTCAGACTCCTCTTCTGATTTTCAGAAAAATGATCAAAACACTTAGCATTTTTTAGAAAGAAAACAATATCAGTATAATATGGTTGCCTTTCTATACTAATAATGGCTTGGTCTTATATTTCTTCTTGATTTAGCTGTATTAGATCTAGGTTCTCTTCTATCATGAGCTTTTCCAAACCTTGTCCTCTTATTAACTTGGTGATATTTATCTCAAGGTTGAATTCTTGAATCCTAGTGATCCACTTACACCTCTTACCAGTTACCTATGATTGTGTAAGGATATCTTTTACTACTGAATGAGGAACATAGGCCTGCACCTTAGCACAAACCAAGTAGGGCCTAAAATATTTCACAGCCTTTACCAATGCATAAGCTTGTTTCTCCATTATTTCATAGTTAAGTTATGCAGCCTACAAGGACTTACTATAAAAATCTATGGGATGTTCAAATCCTTGTTCATCCTTTTGAAGCAAAATAGCAGCAATTGTATGGAATGATGCAAATGAAAACAAAGAAAAAGGCTTAGTATAATTAGGAGATTTCAAAACTGGAGCCTCTTGTACTGCTTTCTTTATTTTTTCAAATGCCTGTTGAGCTTCTTCATTCCAAACAAACTTGGCATTCTTCTTTAATAATTTGACAATGGGTTTAACAGTTTCTGCAAAATTTACAATGAATCTTCAGACAAAGTTAATCTTTGCTCAGAAAGATTGCACACCTTTTAGGTTCTTTGGAGAAATCACCTTTTGTATTTCTTCTACTCTCTCTGGGTCTATTCTTACCCGTTCCCTAGACACAATATGTACAAGCAACTTCCCCTCTTTGACTGCAAAATGACACTTCTTAGGATTTAATCAGACCCCATATTTGAATGCTTTGTTAACAATCTTACCTAAGTGATCACGATGATCAATATCCCTCTTGGAATATGCAGTTAAGTCATCTTGATAAATAACCATGAATAGATCAATGAATTCTTTAAAAGCAACATCCATAGCCCTCTGAAAAGTTTCCCCTACATTTATTAATCCAAAAGGCATTTTGATATACACATAGGTTCCCCATGGAGTTGTAAATGCAATTTTAAATTGCTCTATCTCTTTAACTAAGACCTGGTTATAACCTGAGAAACCATCCATCATAGACAACAACTCACAACCAGTCACCTTGTGTAACATTGCTTCCATATTGGGTAATGAATAGTTATCTTTCAACGAAGCAATATTTAGATTCCTGAAATGCACACACAGTCTGATATCACCATTCTTTTTTCTAACTAGTACTAAATTTGATACCCAAGTTGAATGTCTGATGGGCTAGATTAGCCCAGCATCCTTGAGTTTCATCAACTCCTGCTGCATCTTGGGAGCCAACATGGAGTTAATAGGCCTTTGTTTTTGCCTAAATGGCTTCACATCTGATTTCAATGGGATTTCATGTTGAAAAAGGTCTTCTCTATATGCTTTCAAGTCCTTATATGACCAAGAAAAGACATGTTTGTATTTTCTTAGTAACTTGATCAAATTTGTTCTTATGTGAGAATCTAAACCTGTTCCAATATAAACTATTTGAGGACTACTTTTAGATCCTAAGTTTATTTCTTCTAAATCCTCAATATTGGCATTGTTTAACTTTGATGAATCATTTTGCTAACTTATAAACAATGCTTCAAGCTCCACCAGACCCCTAGGAATATGATTAGAACTTAATTTGACAACTTCATTTCTATAGATGTAGTCTTTTCCATCATCATGTTCTAGTAAGGAACTACTGTGCGTGTGTATTTGGGTACTTGTTGAAAACAACACACACACTCAATAGGTCATTGCATTAGTTCAAATGGTTAGTTAAAATGTTAAAAACTACTAATATTGGCCTATTGCCTTCTAACTAGAAAGAGTGTAGTTAGTAACATATCAACCCTCAGAATATGCTACAAATCAGTGACCAATACTATTCTAGCATGAAGGATTTGATTCAAATTTAAGCAAAAAATGTGAAAAAGCATGCAATCTAGCTTTAAAAGATGAAATGAAAACAATGAACTAGTATAAGATAATAGATGAAATGTAAATCTAAGATAAATCTAGCAGCATAACAATGTATTTTTGATCTAAGCTGAGGGCTTATTTGCTCTCAAAATAGGCTTCTATTTATAGAAGAATGGTAGAGAGAGGGGGGACAAGGTTCATTTATGAATTTGGAGACTCATAAATGAATATGTAAGAGTCATTAATGTCTTGGGCATTAATAAGGCATGGGAGAGACATAGGGTTAAGGTCTTCATATTAATGAAGGCATTAATGAATGCTTTAAAGAGGTAAGGGAGAACGTAAGAGAGTGGCTTGAGAAAATGGACTTTAAGAAAGTCCAGCTTGAGAAAGTGGACTTTCTCAAGTGGGTTGAGTTGCTCAGTATTTCCTAATGGAATGTGACAACATTAGGAGGTGGGTTAGAGTAGAATTTAGGATTAAGATTAGATTAGCATGGGTGAATGGGTTGAGAAGGGTTAGAACCCAGGGTAGAAGTGGTTGAGATAGGTTAGGT
>MU226881.1:3075177-3114117 GCA_018584345.1 Thuja plicata | reverse complement strand
TTGATCCCAAATAGCATATTTGTACATTTTCAATCTGTCATTTTTTACAGCATATTTGGATCTGACTTGTGCTACCACTAACTCAGAATCACCATAAACCTTTAAACATTTTATACCATGTTTGATAGCAATCTCAAGTCCTAAGAATAAAACCTCATACTCTGCATTATTGTTTGTATATTGGAAGGCTAACAGAAATGAGTACTTAAAAGTTTTACCTGATGGAGATATCAACAATATTCCTGCCCCTGATCCTTCTTTAGAGAAAGCACCATCAAAGTACATCTTCCACAATCCATCTTCCTGCATGATTAAATCTCTGTTCAAAGGGTCAGCATTTTGATCTTGACAATAAAGTTCACTTTTTTGCATCCTGAAATTTTACATGTCTATGTCAATGCAACAGTTAACATTAATGTCTTCAAATTTTTCTATCATGTGGGGAGTCCTACTCTCCCTTAAGACCTTAAAATTTTCTCCAGCAGTGTTGAAAGTAGCATATGATAAATCATTTTGTATACTACCTCCCATTGAAGCACTCCATTTTCTTGATAGCAACATGCCATAATACGGTGGTATATCAACCACAAGAACATTCATAGTCATTACTACATCAGGGCATACTGCTAGTCTATAAGGCATAGCCTCAATGGTACTGATCACAAGGACCTCTCTGGAGTCCATAGCTCTGCATCTCCCATAAGGTGTATCAACTTGTATCCCCATTGACTTCATGATTTCAACTAGCATAACTGTATTAGAGGCTCCTGAATCAATCATACAATTCTTGAGCATTTTATCATTAATTATCAATGAAAGAAAAAATGGGTCAACAAATTTTGGGGAAGAAGTTGCATTCAAGGATATTTGAGGAATTTTAGATGTCAACACCTCTACTTCATTTCCCTTGGTAGTTGGCTTCTTGGAAACATCTACTGGACTCTGAACCTTTATTGTGGGTACACTATTTAATAATGACATTACTTTTTCCTTATGTTCTTTAATTCTCTTTATTTCCAGAAATGGAACCTTAACTGTCATCTGGGACAAACATTGACCCATATCAACTGGAGTGTATCTCATGTCTGAAAATGTTGATTTGTCAAAAGTGACATCATTTTCTTCATTGTGTTCTTTTAGAGCTGACTCTTTTAATTTTTTATTTTCTATCTTTTGAACAGGAACAATTTTTTCTTGTCTTTTCACATCTTCCTCTTGTACATCAATTGGCTCTATGGCTTTTGTAATAATCTTGACCTTATGTTTATTTATACTTTCACTAGGTCCATCTTTTTTCTGCACATATTTGGTGTCTATTTTATTTTCCTTTATAAAGACACCTGAGGGTTGGCTACCATCACCACCTACCACCCTATTCCTCAAGTGGTAATTACTTCTAGCTTTATTCACTAATTCTGCAGTGATTCTAGCCTTCTCTTCATCTGAAGCTTTTTTGATGAGTGGAACATATTGATTATCTTGGGCATAACATCTTATATCATCATTAGTTTCCTTAGTTTCACTATCAGATAAAATCTGTTGATGATGATTCTCCATCCTTCTTTGAAATGTAATAATCATGATTTTTTTCTTTATTGTCTGAATCTATATCATGGCATGAATAGGTATTGGTCATACTATGATCACACTGTTCACCATCATCATTCCCATGTTCTTCACTCACTCTCAAGTCTAAAGAAACAATACAAAAATTAGGGTTATGAGGGGCCTCACATGATTCACACCAAGTATCATCATTGCAAAGATGAATAGAATTTTTGTGAAGAGGGTCTCTAGTTCTGTTGTCTGTTTTATCTTTTCTAAGTATAGCGACAGGCTTTCCATCCTTGAATTGGGTCCCATAAGGATGGTTTTGCATCCTATTCTGAGGATTGTAGGTAGCATTATAAGAGGGTCTATTGTTCTGAGGAGATTTATGCTCTTTGTACTCTAGTTCTTTCAAATTACTCCTGCTAAACCTTGAATCATCCCTCCTATTTAACTTACCAGATACCCTTCTATCCATTTCAATATTGACTGCTGTTTTATAAGCATCAATAAGAGTTCTAGGATTCTTGTCTCTAAGAGCATATCCCATTTTAGAATCAAAAGTGTTCAAATAGGTTGCTAAGCATACCTCTTCATCCAGCCTTATCTTCTGAAATAATTTTTGCATAGCTCTTTGAAATTTGGTATTAAACTCTGTGACTTCCTCATTATAGTTCTTTTTAATATTATTGAACTCATTCAATAAAAAGCCTTTATTTGTTTTGTCTCCATATTGATCTTTAAACAATTCAATCAACTCATCCATAGAGACAACATATCCATTAGATAGGCTTCTAAACCACTCTCTTGCATCTTCAACTAAGGATTGAACAAACAATTTCATCAATACATCCTCATGAGTGATATTCAGATCATCAACAAAATCAATGAATTTTCTAAGATGTGTTTCACAAGATATAACATTATTACCCGCAAATTTAGGGATTTTTTCTCCTATATCACCCACATCTTTAGGAAAAGCATTAGGTATCTAGGTATAACAACAAAATTAAATTTTTTGTACCTTTCAGTGTGCAATGGTTTTCTTTGAAAGCTATCATCCTCCTTAGCAGAAGTGGCTCTTTTTTTAGAAGCAGTAACATCCTCCGGGCCAGCATAAGCATATTTTGAGGAGTGTAAAAAATCTATCTTTTTCTTCATTTCAATAGTAGCAGCCTCCATTTGAGCCTTCTCTAACATTTTTTCCATAGCTTCTTTTTCAACTCTTAATTTTTCCAAATCAATGTCCAACTTGGACATTTTCTCAGTTAAAGGCTTTTGAAACTTAGGTTCTTGATTCCTATTTTCACTCATCTTTTTCTTTCCTTTATCCTTTTGTGAAATAGGAGCCTTATGAGTGACTGGTATTTCTTGGTCCCTCTGAGACCTCTTTGTATCTTTTATACTTAGATGCTTTGAAGACTTTCTTCTATTCTTATCAACATTCTTAGGGTCACTCTTTTTCTTTCTTATTTCTCTCTCTTTCTTCATTTGTTGAACCAGGGCTAGTTGTTTCAAGATGAACTTTTCTTCATTTGCCAGCATATCAGAAGGAGCATCTTTTGAATCTGAATTAGAATTACTAGTCTCTTCTCTTTCACTTAAAGTAGAGGTGAATGTGGGTGTTTCCAATACCCTTTCAGCCCCTTCTTAGTAATCTAAAGTATTTCCATCCTGAGACCGCTGACTTGTATTCATTTCTCTCCCAACATTGCCCTCTCTACCTCTTGGAGGGGTCTCATCCATGGTAGCTAGATTTTTCTTTTTCCTCCAAGACATCTCCATCCTTGAGGATGATGGAAGTCCACAATATAATACTTTGTCAGGATCTGTTCTCATCCTTGACCTAGTATTCATTATTGAAAGATATTCACTCAATTTGCACTAATCTCAGAGATTTTATTCTAGAGTCGCCACCCAATAACTTGGGATAAATGGATACTTATCAAGGGATAATCTGACAACATCCACCGATATGATTTGAAAAAAATTTAGTCATTAAAACCCCAGAGATTTCTAACTACTTGGACTAGGGATATTTTGAAACTTCTCAACCAGACTTTATAATTTCTAGTCCCCAATAGAGTCGCCAATTTGTTAAGTGACTCAGATGGGCAAAAATCCACTGTAACTTGATTCAAACTTTTAAAATAGCACAAGAGATATTCTAAAACTCTTAACAATACTTTATAATCTCTATCCCTAGTAGAGTCACCAATATGTTAGTGTTTTTTCTTCCTAGGCCCCTAAAAGATATTTGAAATCTTAAACAACTCTATGACCCCTCAATGCCTTTTGATACTATGACTCAAGCAAGGGAAAAAATACTAATTGCTGAGGTATTTGATAACACTAGGGATACCTTTTATCACCTCCTTCATTTTTTAGATCCACTGACTCAGGTAGGTTTTACCTATGACTGATTACTGTCTTAATGGTATCTTTAGAGTGGATTGAACCTTATGTGATGAATGCTCTATTTTAGATAGACATTTATATAACAATACAGATAACTATGATTATTCTGAGGATAAGCCTAGAAATCCAAATTAGTATCTTAATGATAACAGACAGCAACATGATCAAGAAATGCATTCTTCTTTCCTTTTATAACTCTTATGAATCTAGGAGGAATAACTTATTTGTTTTTCTCTTAAAGAAATCAACAAACTTCAAGTGTAACCCTTAGGAATACAATTAATTCTACACAAAATACTGTAAAATGATTGGTTTGAATAGTATTTGAATGTTTGCATAATTACTGATAATCAAATCACTTCCTAGACCAGTGCCTATCCTTTGGGCTATAGAGTCAATAACTTAAAGTTCACAGAAATACATAAAAACAAAGTACTGTAAGGTGCCTGACAACTTTACATGCAATTTAGATAAAATGCCTTACAAATTATCCTGTCATCTCTATGATATTGTATCAAATCCTTAACTATTTTTATGCTCCCTAAAACCACTTACAAAACTTAGTTCTTTCCTTGAAAGAAACTTGCAATTGATTAGATAACTACCTTATAGCTAAAATGCTTGAAATTGTTTTACAAATTCAAACATAAAAGAGCATACACAACCATTAAAGAGACAACAATAAAGATAGAGTAAAATTGCACTATATTTTATTGATATGATCCTTCTTTAGTACATAAAAAGCTTGAAAGCTTGAAAGACACAGAAATAAGTCTAGAAAAGTTGAATTTCTATATATTTCATCCCCCTTGACAATTACAAATTTGAACCTATATATAGCCCTTAACCATCTTGGAATACTTTATTTTAGGATGCAACAAGCCTCGGATGGTTTAAGGAACCTAACCCTAAAAATTACATAAAAGATAAAAGAACAGAATGAAGAAGCGGTGGGAGGACAAAAACAAAGGATGTAGATCTGATATTCTTTGTCCTATCTGGAATCTGGTGCCTTTGTCTGACAATGTTCAGGATAGCTTCTGGTATTTACAGCAAGACTAAGTGACCTCCATTACAAGATAACCTACACTTATCTCCATAAATAGCTAACCTCCCTGTGCTGAATGATCAGGCACTAGGTGTTCTCCTCTACTCTTCATCAAGAATCTCCTCCTCAACTTTAGGCCTCTTCTTCTTGGGCTAAGTCATCAGGTCCCATGCTATCACCTCATCTTTAGTTGGCCACTTGAAGTCCTGAGTGCTTTGTACTTGTGCCTTTTGCCTTTCCCACCTGACATCAGTAATGTTCTTAACATCCACCAAAAATTTATTGATGTCAGTTTCAGCTCTGAAGGCCTCATCCAAGATATTATTAAAGCCTTCAATATCTAAATCAGATCCTAACATGAATGCCTCATTATTAGGCATCTTATTGTCAAACTCATTCTTCCAGACCTCTAAGGCCTTTATCTAATCATCTTCTCCTCTAAGGGAAGGAACAAATCTGTTGAAATCTAAAGAGAACATGCTCAATTTAACCTCCACTTGGTTCAACTTACCCTTGAAGAATGACAAGGCCACATTTACCCTTTTAATTTCATCCCCTACCTCTATCACCACCTCAGGTAAATCTCATTTCAAAGGCTGCAAAAAGGAAAGCTTCTCAAATAGTTGCACCTTAGGAGACCAATTAACAAAATAAGGGTTCAATACAGCAAGGTGCCCTGTTATCTCTGCATGTAGGGTAGGCAACTTATTATATGCATTAAGGATAACATCAGTCTTTTCCTTCAATATATCAATCCTATGTTGCAGAATGCCTCTAAACACATTCAAGGCAATTTCATTCTTCTTTTCTCCTATATCCTCCTTCTCAACCACCTCTTCTGACTTTTCTTTTTCTTTAATTTGTAAAGGTTGTTGTGAAGGTACATACACTACCTCAGGTTTTTCTTCTTATTCCCTCATTAGCGTTGGAATCACCTGATCCTGTTGATGTATTTTGATGTGGCACAACTCTCGGTCTTTGGCCAATGCACTGGTCTCCTCTATCAATATGCTACACTTATCAGATAGCTGTTTAGTCTTGTCCTCATTCAAGTGTGCCCAGTGTGTCATAATCTGGGATATTTCCAAATCCCCTATATTCTATACAGACCAGACCATTTGATTACCTACCATGTTCTCTTGAATGTTCACCAATTGAGGCTTCTGGTCCTTTGGGAAAAGGCTCCACATGGCAAAGGATTGAGATTTTGGGCTATACCCAAAACCCTTAATCATATCTCCCATTTGTACCTCACTTTCCATCTTCAAATCTGGCTGCTTTCTTATCTGATCAATTATGAAAGCTAAAGCCAGGTGCCAACCCTAAGCAAGCAATATGCCACTGTTCAATACCATTTTTATGGCCTCATTAGGTGAGATGTCCTCACTGTCTAGGTCATATGATTGTAAGGTCAAAAGTGCCTCATTGGTCACTGTCTCTTCCCCATCAACCTTGAACTAAGCTCTAATTTGCTCTTTTTTGTAGCATCTTAAGAAGTCTTTAAATTCCTCAGTTTTGATGAAGTTATCATCACTTAAAAACTATTGTTGATGTATCAACCTTTCATCAATACAAGACTTAAGAGGTAATTCAATATTTTCCTATATATCAGGTTGCTGCCTCTTACCCTGCCTAATCAATTTTCTTAGGTTATGGTCATATAACCTATTCCCAGGAACTAGGGCACTTTCTCTATCCTTTTTCTTTTCCTGCCTCTTAGCTGAAGGCTGGCCTATATCTACCTTTTGCCTTTTGGCTGAAGGCTCCTCTACATCATCAGGCTGTGTAGCCTCTGTTAGGTCAATAATATGGCCCTCAGCTCCTTGCAACTATGGTATCTCTGCGACATTCTACTGAGGCTAATCACATCTAGATGGACTGGCATAGTCACTGTCACTACCACTTTCATATTCATACTCTGAATGATCTGTCTCTTGGGATCCTTTCTTGTCTAAAACATTTTCAAGTTGTTCACAAAGTACATAAAAATTGTCAATCATGGCTTTGATTCTATCAAAATATGGCAAATCATGATAGAATCGTCCAAAAGCCAATCCATTTCTTTTGATTTGCCTCTCAAGGTTCAGCAATTCCTGAATCCTTGTTCTCCTTGTCTTGATTTCATCCTCATCAAGAAGGTTTCTTGTTGCATCCTCTTCAATACATACACAATGGACATTTGTATTAGGGATTGTAGGTGTATATAGCATTTTGACTCCTGCCATAAAACCCTCAGGATCAATATATCTGTATGAGGCTGCCCCCATTCTACAACTTTCCAGCCACTGGCTGACTGAATCAATGGCACCATTGCCAATAGTAAAATTAAATATTTTGAACTGTCTAGGGGTTAAGGTCCTCTTCCTGTGTGGTGCAAAGTGCTCATTATCTATTAATAACAACTGCCATATAAATTCCATGGAAGCAACTCTTGATGGCACATGGTAAGGCAAGATATGGGGTGGATGTATACATCCATCTACCCTTATTATGGTAAAGTTATCTTCAAGGAATAAATCTCCCCAATTATAATCTCCCTCCCATTTATCTAAATATTCATTAGGCCTTAGTAGTTGCATAATCTTAATTGGGAGCCTTGTCCTGTTCATGCCCATGCTCTGTATTATTGGATATACAATCCAATTCTGGAATGCACAGTAGTCACAGTCCTTGGATGTATAGTTCAAAATATTTGCCCAAAACTGAATGGGATTAGGTACGTCTTGAAAAATCCTCTGAGGGCTCAAGTTGTTTACATCCATGATCACAAAATTAAAATGTAACAGGAGATGCATGAGGATGGAGTAGAGGAATAACCTGCATTCTTTCTCCTTAGGATACTTCATCTTCTTTTGAGTTTCTACTAATCCTTCATGCATCTTATCAATGATATATTGTATATAGTCATAGCTGGTGCTAGAATGCACTTGTTATAGATCCAGCACTATCATCAATATTCTGGCATTAATCTTTTCTACTTCCCCATCTATTCCTAGCACTCTACACAGGGCATAGGCGATGTACTTAATGTAGAAATACAAGTCCTTGAAGCAAAAATGGGTTGTCCCAAGTATAGGAGTAAGATGGTTTCTTACCTCCTTGAGCATGTGTTTCTGTAACTGTCCCCTAGCAATACCAGGCTTTAAGTTATACCTCTCTTCTTGCCTAGTAATGTTAATTTTGGTGGACATGGTACTATACAAGCCAAAAGTTGCATAAATGAATTTCTATTCAGGATGAGCAAGGTAGTGCCATCATTCCTCTTAATTGTTTTAGACAAGACATCATAATGAATGGCAAGGCCTCAGAACAAATCTACATCTATGTAGACGTCAGGGACAATTAACCTAGCCAAACCACAGGTCCAAGGGTTTGAAATTGGAATGGATTTATTAGAATTTTTATAAAAGTAGTTAAAGAGGGAAAAACCTGTTGTTCTCGGAGTATCAGCATCCCTAATTTTGTAGTAGTCATCAGTAAGCACATTAGCATTTTCCCTTTTGTTCTGAGTTTAACCCGGTAGAAATCTGAGGAATTCATCAGAGTAATTCCGCTTCCCCTTAGCATCTTCATCTATCTCTTCGCTTCTCCCACTGGTAGAAGCCACACTGACTACTCTACTCATGTTCGCTTTGTTTTAATCCCCTTTTCCTTACCGATATTGAAGCAAATCTCCTCTCAAGACTCACTTTACTTCTCTGTGCACTGTTCTCAAAAATTCAAAGCCTTTTAATCAATTGAGTACTCTGTAACTTATCCAATTTCTTCTCTCAACTCATAAAACCAAGCACTCCTTTGCTCTGTAATTCTTAAAGAAAGATACGTTAGAAAATGAACCTTTAATCAACTCTTTATGGTAACTGTTTCAAGTACACGGCTCATCATTTGAAAAATCATCAATTTTGTATTCAATTCAGCATGCTGTGGAATTGATTGAAAACCTAGCCGTAGTTCATGAGTGTGATAGGAAATAAAATTCATATATATGTATCTTCAGAAAAACCTTATAAAATTTGAAGATGATGACATGTCTCTATGTGATTGGCTCTCTGTCATACATCTTAGCTACCCTTTTTATTCATCAATCAATATTCTGGATTTTCATTGGATGCCGAATGATTCATGTTTTCATGTCAGCAACTGCCGCCTTTTCTGAAAATTCATATTGAGTGACTACGCGACTATGTATTATCTCTTTGTCGCTGACCCAACTTCATAACCCTCAATTCTTCTAGAGACCAAGCGACCATGTTACTTTCTCTGTCTTGGTTAACCATAGTTTATTTCTGGTGATCATGCGACCGAAGAAATCAAAGTCGCTGGATGATAAATCTAACTCACATTTTACTTGGAGACTCCGCGACTAACAGTTGCTTTTAGCTTTTACGGTTATCTCCAAGTCGCTGAATGTTTCTTTTCCTTATGAGACCCCGCAACTACCCTTGGTCGGATAGTCGCTGATTAAAAATGCATGTTGATAAATCTTTTAGAGACTACGTGACAAAAAACTATCTCCAAGTCACTAACACTTTTACCTTTAAGCCTTCTTGATCAGAGACTATGCGACAACAAAGCACTTTATAACCTTAGTCTCTTAATCGCCAGATGATCCTTTTCCTTTGGGAGACTACGCGACATGCTTCTTGATCCTCTCATCTTTGGACACGTGTCTCCTTCTATCACTAGTCTCTGGATCACTGAGTGGAGAACTGACTCAGCATTCAAATCCCGCGACAACCCAACTGTGTCATATCTCAAACTGTATGTAGTTAGTCGCGAAGTCTCAGGATCTTTCCCTTAACTGTCATCCCTCCTAGACACTATGCGACATGAGATTTTAACTGCAGGCTAATTTAGAGACCACGCAACTGAAGCAATCACCAAGTCTCGCAACAAGTCACTAACTGTTGGCCTTCTTATGTGACACTGTGACTCATCTGTGGGCCCATTTACTAATTGTTGACATATTTCTTATTTGGAGACTACGCGACATGAAGGGCTCCTTCAAGTCTCATAAAACAAAAAGGATATTCCAATTCTTTGAGAGACATCCCGACATAAGCCAATTTCCAAGTCTCAAGATAAAAAGGAATATGCAATCAGGATCATGCGACTAGGTGACCATGGCTTAAAACACCCGACTTAAGTGATTTTCAAAAAGGTAACGCCAAAATAGAAGTATGATAAACATCTTAGGGTTTTTCTCATTTTGGCCTATAAAACAAGACCTAGGGTTTCGAGTTTTTGCATTTTCACAGAGATTTTGACCTGAAGACCCTAAAAATTTCAACTGGGAAATTACAAGAAACTGAGAGACTTCCAGCTTTAGGAAAGAAAAAAGCATGAGGATCAGAAAACTTTGGCAAACAGACCAGAACCAGAAATATAATCAACAGATGCATTGAATTTCATGGCTTGAACAACACTAGAGAAGTGGAGCATAGTTTGATCTTTGGGTTGGGAGGAGTCCACAACTCAATCATTGACCACTTGTTTGTTCCTATTCCAGTGTAAGTTCTTTCCTTTATCCTTGTTAGGGTTTTTGTTATTTTGACAATTTTTGTTGTTGTTGCTTCCATGTTTGGTCAAAATTCCTTGTTCTTTTAAAACATCCTCAATCCTACATGCGGTTTCAACCATGGTGTCAAAGGAATCAAAAACCATCTTCCTAACTTCATACTGCATTTTGGGAACCAAGTTGCTAACAAGGATGTCAATCTTTTCATTTTCTGGAATGGTTCTAGGGTAGCGAGAGCATTGTCATCTCCACCTTTCCAAGAAAGTAACAAAGGATTCCCCATGATTTTTCTTTAAGTTGCATAAGTCCAACATGGTGGTAGGTCTTGAAAGATTGTATGTAAAGTGTTGAACGAATCTATGGACGAGCTCTTTGAAAGTCTTAACGGGGCGAGTTATGTTGGTGAACCATTCCATCGTTTGAACCTTAAGACTCCTTGGGAACAATCTCATGAGGTATGAGTCATCTTGATGAAACTCAAAACTTGTGGTGTAAAAATGGCGCATGTGATCATGTGGATCTCCATTCCCATCATATTTTCTATATTGAGGGATCTCAATATTTCTAGGGAAGTCTTTCATGTTAAAACTTTTGTCAAAAGGATTAGGAAAAATCAAATCTAGTGAGAATGAATTCTTTGGTGCTAACATATTTTCCATCATGCTCTTAAGTTGTTTGATCTCCTCTTCTTGAGATGGACCTTGCTTCTTAATCTTCTTGTCCACATCAAAGTTGTAGGGGACTCTAGCACCCTTGTTGATTAAAATCTCTAGGAACTTATCTTTGTTTTTCTCTAAATATCTCTTTGGACATATTGCTGGAAGAGTGGTTCTTGTTGCATTTTCATGAAGTCTTGGGAGTTGAGGTCAAAACTCAAGCTACTATCCCCATATTGTGAACCATCGTGAGCACATTGTGAAGGTTGTCTTGAGTTCCTAGGAGGTGTTAGTCTCCTATAATGATCATGTCTTGAAGCCCTTCTTCCTCTAGGGCTAGGAGATCGTGACGGTGTTCTCAAATGTCTTCCATTTCATGGAGTCTTAGGAGGGGTGGATGGAGCAGATTTGTTTCCACCACCAACATGCATGTTGTTGAGCCAAGAGTCTATCTTGCTCCTCCCGGGAGGCTTTCCTTTCTTCCTCCAACAAAGTTTTCCTCTCCAACTCTATAAGTCTAAATTTCTCTTCCTTTGCAGCTTGTACGTCTAGGAAGGCTTTCTTTTCATGCTCAATCTTCTTAAGTCTTTCAATCATGTATCTTGAAGATGTTTTGAGTGGTGAACTTGGTCTTGATTTTCTAAATAAGTCATTGGTGAATGTGGCATTCACACGAGTGTCATAAGGTTCATCAGCTTGGTTATCATGTTGTGATTTTTCATCTTGATAGGCTTGCCTTGTACCTCTCTCAGCCCTTTGGTGTGCATCCAGATATCTAGTTGCTCGATGAGGGGTGAGACTGGTTGACTTTCATGAGAGGAACTGCCAAACAGAATGGTATCTCTATGTCTTTCAAATATGTCATCAAGGTGTTTATCCGTTTCTCCCCTCTCTCATCGAGTCATTGTGTAACTCATATCTATATCTGAGAGAGAAGATGCTAAGGGTGTACTCAACTCACTAAGGTTACTCTTGGAATCAAACCAAATTTTAGAGTTGTTCCTGGATGATTGATCAAATATGGGTTCTTTTCCCTTATGTTTTTGGTGAGTTTGAACTAAGGGTAATTGGTTGAAGACTACTTGAGGTCATTTTCATTGACCTACTTGATATATTGTTGTAACTGGCATGAAAGAAAAGGTACTAGGTGATAGGATGACCCTAAGAAATGTTGGTACCAAACCAGGATAGTAAAGGCACTCACTTGTCAAAAAGAGAGGTGATAAGATAGAATTTTTGCAAGAGGCATAAATCAACACTGCCAAAGAGGTGCCCACTGAATAGGTGAATACCCTAACACATATGGATTAGGAGGATGATTTACCAAATTTATATTGATTGAATTTGAATTTGTATGAAAGTGAATGCACAAGAGATTACCAAAACTCTCGAAGTGTGTTACCAAAGGATCTAAAGGTTTGTCTTCTCAACAAGGACAATTTCTAGCTCACCAACTCCAAACAAGGTCACTTGTGAAAGCAAAGGTTACTAGTTCAAGAGGTCAACACAAGAATCCAAAGTGTAAACAAGCTTCTAACAGTGGTTTAAGTAATCTAATCTAATCTGGATCAACCAAGGAAGACTGAAAAATGACTGGATAGAAAATTGAGCAAGTTGACAGTTTGACACTTAAGAATGCAAGTTTGTTGATTATTTTGATGTTTTCTTGATGTTTGGTGTATATTTTGATGTTTCACTCACGCAAGACACATCAAGCAGATTATTTTTTGTAAAATAAATAGTCACATCACCACCTAGGTAAGCCAAGGAAATATCTGTTGAGTTCCCACTTGAACCAAAGTTCAGCCACGCTTACTCATAGCGGACAACTTAGAAGCTTGGAGGCACATGCTCCTCCTTACATGTGCACTCACTTCTCAGGCACACCAAGCTTCAAATCCCAAGGTAATCACTTCCCAAAGGACTATTGTCTATACTAAGATCTATGAAAATGTGGGACGTCTTAGTCGGTCTCTAACCTTCTGCGCCAATAGATAGAGGGTTTTTGGTCCCTAAAACAAAGTTTGTAGTCAAGGCATTCGTTTAGGTGGTTGTGATCAAGTCATTTTCCCAATTAAGGGGGCTCTCCCAATCCTTTCAAAGCAAGGTTTTCACCTTAACAATGTAGGGACTTTAACGCGCCACTAGGGTACTAGAGGATATTTTGGTTTCCACAATGAATTCACACATGTCCACTGTGAGAATAATTACAGTGGCATTTTTTATATACCGGTTTGGAAGGGCTTGGCTTTAGCCTGTTACCGGTTGGAAAATCCACTCTCACTGGCTTTATTAAAGCACTTGGGAGGTAGCCACTCTAAAAGAATTATATAAGTTTCTCTTACACCTAAGATCCACAAAGGCAAGGGGAGAGGATACGTTCATATAATTCTTAGGATTACAATCTAAAAGACACTTCAAACACATAAGAAAATGACAACAATGCTTCTGGATTTTTGATCATCCCACAAGGCCAAGAGCATATTTTCCTAACATTATTGTCATTCCTAAATACCAAAATAGAAGTTTATTTTAGAAGTCTTGCATGTGGGTTCCTATTGTAATAAAATAAAATAAAATGCAAGAACAAAGTTTAGCATGCTATCGATCAAGGCAACCTACAAGACAATTTGTTAGTAGTCTATGTTTTTAGTCTTCTTTTTAAACGTCCTGCAAACCATTGTTAGGTTGTAATCAACAAGATAAGTCAGAGAACAACAAAGCCCAAAACTTTTCACCATTATAAAAATCTAAAAATCATAAATCTGATTGCATATTCAGAAAGTAGATAAAAACTCACGCACTTTAAAAAAAAAATACACTAAAAAATGTTACCGTATGAGCCCGTACGAGGCTTTGGAAGCTGCAAAACAGAGGATTAGATAGGTACAGTGATCAAAACCTACAATTTCTGATAAATTTGTGACTCAAATCCAGAAACTAAGAACAACCCAAAAATATTCAGACAATTCTACTCAAAATAAAAAAAAAATTGCACTCAATTTGGACCTAGTATGAGCAAGATATGATCGTTTGAAGTTAGACTATAAAACCAAAAAACTCAATGGTGAGGGCTAAGACTTTTCAAACCCTACTGACGTCAACAGACTCCTGCATTAAAATTGATGGGTTGGGGGCCATCATAGAAGGCCCATATTTTGATGGTCATATGGACGTCAAATTTAACACATTAAAAAAAAATTGATTTTTTATTTTTGTTTTTTTTTCTTTTTAATATAATTCTTTTTTTTCAGATTTTTTTTAAAAATTTGCCTCGGGCTCCGTGCAGAGATGATTTGAAATCTACCTCGATTTCTGTGCAAGGTTTTTTTGGGCAAAACTATTTGCCACATATTTGACTTTTATCAAATATGGGCAAGTTTATAGTGGTTTTCAACCGAAATGGTGATCCGGACACGATGGTGGGGTCAGATTTGAGTCAAAATGAGAGCTTTAAAGAAACTAAGAGAATAATAGACAGAAGATTGAAGAAATTTTCTAATGTGATGACAGAAATAGATGTTCTGCCACACGGTGGGCGCCAAAAATGTGGTGCTAAAAAGTAGTCACACTTCTATGAGTCATTATATTCAAGATTGCTCGAGAATGAGGTCTCAAATGGTGACTCGTAGCTCCCTATTCATGAAGTGCAAGGGTTTGTAATGGAGGCCCTCAGTTTAGACCTAGTTATGCCCATGCAAGTACACCATGAAATGAGAGATTCAAATAGGAAGAGCAAGAATGCTAGTCTCCATGATCATCAAATATGCTTTGCAAATGAAAATGAAAACTACTCTATATGATAACAATGCATGAAGCAAATTAATCTATATGATAACAATGCATGAAAGGAAATATGCAAACTAATCTATGAAGGACATATGCATCTAAATTAAAATGAATCTACTCTAAATGGATTGTCATTGATGCATGAGAGAAGAAGTTAAGAAGAAGAGAAGTTGCATAGTTCAAGCTCAAATGCTCAAACTCTCCTCCAAAGTTGCTCTCCAAACCTGCAACATAACAATAACATAAAAATTCTATAACTCATCTCTAAATGAGAAGGAGAGGACTCCTTATAAAGGAAAGTGTGGGGAGGAATGCATCCTCAAGAGAAGTGTGGGATAAATCCCTAAAAAGGCAAGTAAGAGGAAAAAGCCCACCACTTAGGAATATGTGTGGAAAAAAGGAGTTTTATTTATTTTTTATTTGATTTATTTCCTTTTTTTCATCAAAAAGAGAGTTTTAAGTGGGGATTTTATTTATTAAATTAGAAGAGGGATTTTTATTTTAATTAAATTAGATTATTTTACTTAATTAAAAGAGAGATTTTAATTAAATAAGATAAGATTATATAATTAAAAGAGAGATTTTCTTTTAATTAAATAAGGTCATTTTATTTAATTAAAAGGGGTTTTTTTTTTTAATTAAATCAGATTATTGATGAAATGATCAAACCTTAAGAAATATTGAAATAAATGAATTAATTACGATTTGATCAAGAAAATTGATATGAATTGAAAATGTTGCAAAGCATTGATTCAAGAATTTGATAAATTGAAGAATAAGGGCCCATAGTCTAGGCAACTTTTTTAAGGTGCATACACTTGTTACCTTTGGTTGAGGAATCTGTTGAGGAGATATGTACATCTGTGAAAGTTTTTTTGACGGAAGGTAGACAGTTTGTTAAGGATTTGAAAATAGCTCATATTTGTTATGCTTTGATTCCTAACAAACCAAGTAAGAATACATAAGATAAAATTCCTGCAGAGGTTGAGAAATTGCTCACTGAGTACAAGGAGATCATTTCAGATAATGTACCTGATGGTTTTCCACCAATGAGATATATTAGTCATTATATGGATCTGATTCCTAGGGCTATTTTATCAAACAAGGCACCACATCAGTTAACACTGAGTGAGAATAAAGAGCTTAACCGACAAGTTCATGAGTTGTTGGAAAAGGGTTTGATCAGAGAAATTTTAAGTCCATGTGCAGTACTAGCTGTATTAGCATCTAACAAGAATGGATAATGGCGAATGTGCACTTATTCACAAGAAATCAATAAGATCACAGTTAAGTATAGGTTTCATATACCAAGGATGGATGATATAATAGATTGTTTGAGTGGAGCGAGATATTTTACCAAAATTGATTTGAAGAGTGGATATCATCATATCATAATGAGAGAAGGTGGTGAGTGGAAGATTTCTTTCAAGATGAAAGAAGGTTTGTATGAGTGGTTGGTCATGCCTTTTGGTTTAACTAATGCACCGAGTACATTTATGAGATTAATGAATAGTTTTGAAGAAATTCTTGAATAAATGTGTGATTGTATACTTGGATCATATTCTAATATTCAGTAAGACTAGAGAAGAGCATTTGATGCATATAAGACAAGTAATACAGAGATTGAAAGAGGAAAAGTTGTTAATAAATCTGAAAAAGTGTTCCTTCATGAAAGAAGAACTTGTGTATTTAGGTTTTGTGATTTCAGTTGATGGTTTGAAGATGGACCCTGAGAAGGTTGAAGCTATACTTAGTTGGCCTACACCTGAGAATGTCAGTGAGGTAAGATCATTTCATGGATTGGCAAGTTAGATCATTTCATGGATTGGCAAGTTTTTACAGGAATTTTATCAGAAATTTTAGTTCTATTTGTAATGCTATGACTGAGACAATGAGAGGAGATAAAAGAGAATTCAAATGGACGCATGGAGCTGATAAAAGTTTTGAGACTTTGAAGCAGAAAGTTGTTGAATTACCTGTATTAGCCTTACCTGATTTCAATAAGATATTTCAAGTTGAATGTGATGCAAGTGGAAGTGCAATAGGAGCTCTATTGACTCAAGAATATTGACTCAAGAAGGTAAACTTGTTGCTTTCTTTAGTGAAAAGTTGAATGATGCAAAAATAAAATATTATGTTTATAATCAAGAATTCTATGCTATTGTTCAATCTATGAAGAAATAAAGACATTATTTGATGTCGAGTGAATTTTTGTTGTATACTGATCATAAGGCTTTACAATATTTGGGTAGTCAAAATACGTTGAATCAGAGACATATGAAATGGGTCAAGTATTTACAGAGTTTCACATTTGTGATATAGCATAAGAGTGGAATTTCTAACCAAGTTGTTGATGGATTGAGTAGAAGAAGATCTTTATTGACTGAAATGAGAATTCAAGTTCTTGGTTTTGATGACATGAAGCATTTGTATGAAAATCATCCTGATTTTTCTAAGCAGTGGAGAGTCTGCACCTATTCCAAATCAATCAAGTAAGTATGAAGACTATTTTGTTCAGGAAGATATGTTGTTCAAAGGTATTCAGTTATGCATACTGAGAGGATCAATGAGAACTAATTTGATAAAGGAAAACATACTAGTGGTTTGGTTGGACATTTTGGTATTGATAAAACATTGATTTTGATTAAGGAAAGGTATTTTTGGCCTCAGTTATATAAGGATGTTCAAATATTTGTGAAAAGTTGTGGAGTTTGTCAAGTTGCAAAAGGAGTAAGTTAGAATACTGATTTGTATACACTGATTATTGTTCCTAAGAAACCTTGGAGTGATATCAGCATGGTTTTTTTTCTTGGCTTACCAAGGACAACAAAAGGTAATGATTCCATATTTGTTGTTGTGTATAGATTTTCTAAGATGATACATTTCATACTGTGTAAGAAAACATCAAATGCAGTACATATAGAGGATCTTTTGTTTAGGGAAATTGTCAGATTGCATGGATTACCGAAGAGTATTATCTCTGACCGAGACAATAAGTTTGTTAGCTACTTTTGGAAAACACTTTAGAAGAAGTTGGACACTAAGTTGAAATATAGTTCTACATTTCATCCATAGACTGATGGACAAACAGAGGTTGTAAACTGAAGTTTGGGTAACTTGTTGATATGTTTAGTTGGAGACACACTAGGTAATTGTGATTTGATGTTGGCACAAGCAGAGTTTGCATACAATATTTCAATAAATAGAATTACTGGAAAGAGACCTTTTGAGATTGTTCATGGCACACAACCGAGAGGTATATTAGACTTTAGAGACATTTTTGGAGAAGAGAAAAGAAGTGCTAAAGAAGAAAAGTTTGCTGAGTTTATGAATACATTGCATGAGGATGTAAAACATAAGTTGGAGAAAAGTAATCAGAAATACAAGGATAGTGCAATTAAAATCAAGGAGACATAAAACTTTTGAATTTGGTGATGCAGTAATGGTTCATTTGAAGAAAGGTAGATTTCCTATTGGAACATATGGTAAATTGAAAAATGAAGAAAGTTTGTCCTTGTAAAATACTGAGAAGATTTGATGGTGGAAATTCTTATGAAGTTGAATTACCTGATGACATGGACATATCACCCATATTCAATATTTTAGACTTGTATGAATATTATGAACCTGATGAAGAAGTGATAGTAACGAGTGATTATCCTAAGAAATAGATAGAGGAAGTTGAAAAAATTTTGAAATAGAGAGTTGGCAGAAGTAGAAGGGGAAAGGAATACATGGATTATCTGATAAAATGGAAGAATAGACCAACTAAGGACTAATCTTGGATTTATCAATCGAAGTTGGATTCATTTCAGGTTGGACCTAACACATGATTCGGGGAATCATTTATTTTAAACCTAGGTGTCTGATGTAGGAGCATCTTGGGTTCTTTGGCAATCCTCATCGACCAAAAATATGTTTACTTTTGTTCTTTAGCTTGTTTGGAGGTTGCTCGGTGAAGTGCTTGGTAACTATTGTTTCTCGGTGACTTGTTCTGTCTTTCTTTACCGATGTGTCTCGATGAATGTTGGTTGCTCAGTGTGTTCTTTTGCCGAGTTGTTATGATGCTCGGTTATCTTCTTACCGAGTTGTTCCTATTGCTCGGTTATCTTCTTATCGAGTTGTTCTTGTCACTCGGTTATCTTCTTACCGAGTTGTTTATCATGATCTGGCTGACTTTTGCATTTAATTTTTGTGGCGTAAATAATGTGGGGTCTCTCATTGGGATATGTGAGGACCTAAATCAGGGTCTTTCTTTGGGATTTGAGTGTCAACCTCTTTGGTGGACTCTTGTATATATTTGATTAATGTTCTTAGGTTAGGCGATAATTTTTAGGAGTTCAGTATCAGCTGGTGGTAGAAGATTTAGTGTTAATATATTTGGATGGCAGGTTTGTGACCTCGCATGTATCAAGTTTATTCTGTAAACATTTGAATGTATATGGCCAAAACCAGGAAGGCCTTACAGCCTGACATGTATTGAGTTTGATGAATTAATAAAGTATCTGTTGTTTCTTCTCTCCCTTCTTGTGTTTTGCTTATGTGTGGTTCTCTAAGGTTGGTTTGGATAGCTAGGAGTGCGTTGGGCCCCTATTCTCCTCACCCTCCTTGCGTCAGGTGGTCCTTCTATACCAGATGAAATCAAGTTACATGAGAACAATGTGAAGGCTAGAAATACTACTATTAGTGGATTGAGTTATTCAAAGCTGATGTAAATTGTCCTCTAAGATTGTAAATTAAATTGAGGAGAAGTTGAGCAATATATATGAAGGAGACAAGAAGATTAAGAAAATCAAGTTGTGAAGCCTAAAGCACAAATTTGAAAACCTAAGAATGTTAGAGGGTGAAACTATATATTAAAATATATTTTTTAATTGGAATAAATTTTCTATTTTTCAAATAATTTCTAATAAAACGGGTCCATAAGTGTGAAATAACATACTTTCTTTATTTTTGATTACTTTAATTTTCTAATTTTTTGAAAAATAAATTATATGACATCAAACTATAGACAATTATTTTCAATTTGATATATATATATATATATATATATATATATATATATATATATATATATATGAGTTTATGTCAACTTATGCTTGTCATACACAAGGGGTTTTCAAAAAATAAATTACTCTGAATAAAAAAATAGTTAAAAAAAATAAAAAAATTACAAAAATATGTTGGTGTATTAAAAATCATATCCCAAAAGGATTGAAAAATAAACTTTCATTTAGGTCAAACTATGGCTATCGTACACAGGCATGGAAGGTCATGAAAAAATGACTTTTAAACAATAGTTTTGGAAACAACTAATGAAAAAAAAATTATCGTATCGGTATTAATATAAATTACATATTTAGAAGCTAGACTTTGAGTACTACATTTCCTAACACTAACATTTTTTAAGATTCAATCTTTAAGTGCTTCAAAGTTTTAGGTCAATTGGGACAAATTCTAAAAATAGGGAAAATATTTCCACTTTTTGGCCAAAAAGTGGACTCAACATCTTGTTGGCGCCCTTTTAAATGTTTTTATTGCACTAAAGAATAGGTCATTTTGCTGCTAGATGTCTTTATAAGGAAGATAATGTTGAGAATCTTAATGACGATGAGAAAAATGATAGTTATAGAAGACATAATAGATATGCAAAGACTGATAACACATATAAGAGTAAGAAGAGTTTATGTTCTAGTGTGGAGACTCATTCATTAGAGTATGAATATGGAAATATTCAAATTATGATGCATTATTCTTGGAAATCAAGGACAATGATAACAATACATCCATAAGTTGGAACATTGTTGAAAACAATAAAAGATCAATTGTTGTGAAAATTGCGTTACATACAAGAGAAGAACCTAGACCCAAGATTATTGATTCGAGATGTTCAAATCATATGACCGGTGATAGAAGAGAGTTTGTTAAGCTTGAAAATTATGATGGGGAGTTAGTCACATTTTTGGTGAAGGCTCTGCACCTATATTTATTAAGAGAATTATATCTATTGATGGAAAATATAAAACTGGCACAATGTTTATTATGTTAAAGGGTTGAAACAAAATCTATTGATTGTAAGTTAGATACATGTAGTAAAGGCTCTAAGGTTTGCTTTCATACATCTCAATGTGAAATTAGAAAAGGTTTCAAAAGATTAGTTGCATAAGGTATGAGAATCACAATGTCTAATATCTGAAGAAAATAGTGGAGGTAGTTGTTCTTTGGAACATAGTAGTGAGTGTTGGTTGTGGCACAAAAGAATGAGACACTTTAACTTTGACAACATGATGAATATTAGCTCTTCCAAGGTGGTGAGATATCTTCCCAAAATCATCAAGTATGCTAACACTACATGTAGGGAGTGTTTGATGGTAAAGAAAAGAATAAACAAGTTCAAGAACAAGGAGTTCTCAACTGCAATATCTTTGAAAATTTGATATATACATATTTATGCAGACCCACAAGGACAAAAGGATTGAATAGTAAAATTTATTTCATGTTACATGTTGATTATTATTCTAGGATGACTTGGGTCACTTTCTTAAGAGAAAAAACATAAGCATTGGATAGGTTTAATAAATTTAAGAATTTAGTTGATAATCAAATAGATGCTAGAATCAAGTGTTTAATATGTGATAAAGGTGGAGAATGTACTTCATATGAGTTTGATAGATGTTGTTTGCTTCTAGAATGAGAATAGAGTGGTTGAAAAGAAAATTAGAACTATAAATTTAGAATGGAGTGGCATAAATTTGCCTAACATGTACAAGAGAGATGTTGTGGACATCGCTGTTTATCTTCTTTACAGGATGCAAGTGAGAGTAAATCATACTAAAACACCTTATGAGTTGTGGTTTAGAAAGGTACCCATTGTGAAATACTTCAAAAATCAAGACCAAGTAAAGGAGTGACACCGTCAAGACCAAATTAGGGAGAAACAAAAGGTTGTCAAGATGAAAAGGAAGGCAGTGTCTATGGTGGCACCTCGGTGAGAGGACGTTGATCATAAATTGCTTTATTAGCGAGGAAATCGACATGCCCATTAGCTTCTCAGTAACAATGAGACACAATGTATGAATTAAACAACTTTAACCAATCAACAATAGAAGTCAACATATAGTTATATTGCCAAATATGACAAGCCTTGTTGTAAATAGCATAAAAAGTGAACATCGAGTCCCCCTCAAGGATAACATCCTTAATTCCTAAGGAGAGGGCTCAATAAATTCCAAGGGATAAATCCTGCAGCTCAGTGGAATTATTAGAGCCTACCTCAATGGACTTACACACTGCTTTTAAAACCAAACCATGATCAGAGTTGGAGATGACAACACCAATTCAAGACCTAAGGGGGAAGCCCAACCCAGCATATCGAATAACCAGTACCAATGTTCGGCAGCGAAACGACATAATGGAAATAGATGATCAAAAGATTCAATAAAATTTCCACACGTGGCACATGGAAAAACAGTAGCAATAGCAAGTCTATCCAACCTCATACCTGAAAGATTTCTATCTTAGACCGCAAGCCAGGCAAAGGCCCCAGCCTTCGGGAGAATCGCAGGGAATCAGAATAGTTTGACAGTCCAAGAGTTGTGAGAAATCAAGGAAGAGTAGCCTTTCTTTACAAAGTAAGAACCAGATTTAGACTTTGTCCAAATTAAGACGTCATTTTTCTCAAAATAAAATAACTGTCGTTTATTGAGTTCCTCCACCAATGCTTGTTTAATATGTTCAGGGAAAGGGGAAAGGACTCCATAGACTTCCACTTAGCAACTGGGATTAGACCGAAAGAGTATATAAAAAATTTAAAATATATTATTATAAATTTTTATATGGTTTAAATACTATATCTTTGAATTTTTTTTTCAAAATTAAAAATTTGTTTGTAACTGTTAACTTCGTTTCAAAATTATATTTTTACATATCAATATATATTATTATGAATTTTATGTTGTTTAAATATTATATCTAGAATGGTTTTTTTTCAATTTTAATATTTTTATTTTTAATACAGTAACTAACTTTATTAGTGGATAGGCTTTTTCAGTGGGGCATAACCCACTGGCTTTGTCTCATGCAATCGGCAACACGTTCTCGGAATTGTGATCGTCGGAGGCACCCATGACACCGAAGACACCGAGTTGCTTCCCACTGCTTCTGCATCCGCTCGGATCGTTGCGGGCTGTCGTGACAAACAGAGGAGTATGTCACCAAGACAAATTGCAGAGCTGGGGGTAAGAGATAAGAGAGAAAGTGTGTAGCTAGGATATGGCTTAGAACAATGTGGCAAGATGGCAAGCAAAACAGGAGCATGCCTACCATGAGTCTGCCCACCTAGATATGTTGACACTAAGGATTTAGCACCATGACAAACAAAACAAAAATTAGGCACTATTGCAACTATTCATTGCTTGCGGTGACACTTTTTGCATCAACAAAAAAATTGTCACCCCAAGAAAATGGGTTCCACTCTTGAAAATCAAAGAGAGGCTATTGTAGAGTGGCCTCATGTGACCTTGTAGGTTGACGATATGTTTGTAAGTGTCACAAGTTTTGGGAATTAAATTGTTAAAGTTCGGTAGTATTTTTCACTTAGGGCACTTAGGAGAATGTGTTGGTAGGTTATGACATGGAACGCTAGTGATTTGGGGAGTGAAACAAGAACATGCCTAGCATAAACCTACCCACTTGGATGCATTATCACTAGTTGTTCATACCCATGATGAAAAAAGTGAAATGTTTGCAATATTACAACTTTCCATTGAACAAAATTGACACATTTTGCAACATTTGAAAAATTATTGTTGTGATCAATTAGATTGAATTCTTCCAAAACTAAGATAGGTTATTATAGCAAGACCTCATGAGACCCTCTAGGTGAACAATTGGTACATTTCTAAGTGCCACATATTCCTGAAAAACATCCCATCAAAGTTTGGCATTTTTCTACACATAGGGCACATAGGGGAAAGTGTTGGTAGGGTATGGTTTAGAACGTTCCAACGAGCTAGGGAGCGAGACATTAACATGCCTAGCATAAACTCAACCACCTAGATGTGTTAGCACAAATAGTTTATGCACATGACAAAAATAGTAATATATTTGCAATATTGCAACTTTTTGCAACATTTAAAAACTTTTTGCCATGATCAACTGGATTAAGTTATTCCAAAATTTGATTTAAAGAAAATCCCAAGTTTCATTGCTCATTTTGATTGAGGTTACAAGAGTGGTTCTTGATAAAATTTAGCATCTTTAAGTTTACTTTTGAAAAAGTTAAATTATCTTCTACTATGATTTATTTAGTCTTCAAAATAATTTACAAAGTTCCACAGGAACAATTGATTTTGTAGACACCCATGTCGATATAAACATCTCTTAGATCTTTTGGTGAATGGATGATCAAATCTATGGAAAATGCACCTCAATCACTTTACCTGTGTTTAAAGTGGGATGGTATCTAAGGATATTTTTGGAATTCTTCTCAGTAAGAATTTGTTCGACTTTTTAGTTAAGCCCCTAAGTGGACCCATTCAATATAGATGAACCAAAATTAAAGATAATGAGCAAGGATGTAGTATGCAAAAAATGATGATGCAATTAGAATACTATATAATATTGACATCATGTTATCCTATGAATACAACAATCATTGATGATTCACTAATAGATAATGAATGTCTTTAAATATATTAACATAGCATAGGGATATGCATGCTAGTTTAGCTCAAAGTAACTAGTAAGAAGAAGTTAATAAGGCTTATTTTGAATGTTGTGATCTAAAAGTTTTAAGATTAGATCCACACACGCATAAATGAAATAGGCTGATTTGATACCGTAGACTTGATCAAGGTGGTGAATAAATGAATAGAAATTCAAGCCAATTTCTAAGAATAAACAAAGACCCACCCAAGATAAATAAGTTTGAGAAATTTAACATAAAAATATATCACTTATAAACTTATCATTACATGTAATGCAAATTCTTCTCAAAAGAGACACAACATACAAGAAGAATAAATAAATAATTTTCTCATAATAACAAAAATAAGACAAAATATATTGTTAAAACTTGTAGGCGGGACTTTCTATCACCCTTCTCCCATCCCAATACTACTCCAACTCAATAGACTTAATCATTAATTTCCCCCAAAAATAAACCCATTTAACTTTGGATGCTGCTAAGCTCCCTACAAAATGCACCATTGACCAAATTTCAAAAACCAGAAAACCTAACAGATTTTCATAAAATTTTCAGCATCTGTTCTTTATGATCTGCATATTTAATGGTCTAAAATCACCAAAAATTTGAAAAAAATCACTTTGTTTTGGCAAATTTGAAAAATTAAAAAGTTTGACCTTTTTTTAATCTTTGATACATTTTATGTGGAACTTAACCAGTATCCTTAACTTACTACCCTTTTAAGAATGAGTCATATAAAATACATATTGAAGTTGGTAGCCATTGAAGAGATTTCCACAAAAGTCAGCATACGCAATCCTCTTGAACAGTTATTTATGAGCGACAAGCAAAACTTTCTTTGCTGTCATGAATTTTATAAAATACTTGCAAGTAATTTCTATCGTTTAAATCTAAGACAGTTTTGACCAGTGTTTTCTCGTCCCAATTAAAACAAAACATGTCTCCATACTTTCCTTCTAAGCCCCATTATATAGGAAAATACTCTCAACTTTTCGGGCGTAAAATTGCAGAGGACGTTGAACTAATTTAGGTGGAGTAGAACAACCCCAGATAATAAAGTGTGAGGTTGGTAACTAATAGTTAAACCAAGTTGGTGAAGATTCAATCAACTATAGGCTTAAAAGGACATAAACAAATTTCGTATATTGAAAATGCGTAATGCAATACCCCACAGCTTCAATGGCTTTTCATATTATTACCCTTTGCTTGGCAATAACCATTGCTAGTGGATGGGGTGTTGAAGCGGATGCAAAACAATTGGCACCTGCAGTTATTGTGTTTGGAGATTCAACTGTAGATCCAGGGAATAACAATCATATTTCAACTCTTCTTAAGAGCAATTTCCCTCCCTATGGAAAAGATTTCCCTGGCCACAATTCCACTGGCAGATTCTGCAATGGAAGGCTTTCAACAGACTTCATAGGTAATCAATTTAGAAATGATTATATTATTGTTCATCTTTTTCTGATGTGGGTTATAATGTGCTAATCTTTTTCTGATGTGGGTTATAATGTGCTAATGAACATAGACTTTACAGGTAATCAATTTAGAAATGATTGTTATTTTTCATTTTTTTCAGATGTGGGTTATGATGTGCTAATGAGCATTTTCTGATGTGAGTTATAATGTGCCAATGAAACCTTCTTTTTTTTAATGTGGGTTATAATGTGACAATGAACATAGCTGAAGGACTGGGTATAAAAGAGACTGTGCCACCATATCTGGACTCAGGGCTTAAAGACCAAGACCTTCTTACTGGAGTTAGCTTTGCATCTGCTGGCACTGGATATGATAATGCAACTTCCCGACTTCTTGTATGTTCATAATCTTCTCATACTTTTCTTTGTTTCATCAAAATTTTAGACATCTCAGTGGGCATTAAAATTAGCATGCAGTGTAAGATCAGTTGGGATTGAACTTAGCCATATTCAAAACATGGATTGAACCCAGCCATATTCAAAAGATTCAAAAGATAGTTTTAGATTAGAGGATTTTATATTATTCATTTCCTTATTAAATATGGGCATGAGTATATGTTGATATTGTTTTTGACTGAAGAGTGATAATTGAGAAGTGTATGTTTCTGATACTTTTTGATTGAAAGTAAAAGACAGGGATATTCATTCTAACAATTTTTTTTTTCCAGCTAAACAAATTGAAAGGTCTCCTTAATATCGACTTACTTATCAATATATATAGTTTAATTTGAGAGCAGGCCTGAAATTTAACAATCCGACATGAAAATTGATGTGAATATTTTTCATTGTAAGTAAAATTACTAATTGTTAAAAAAGTTAATGTATTAAGCTTTATAAATATGAAAATTAATTAATTAATTTTACATATTTATGCATGTATGAATTATCTAGATTTAATTTTTTTTTTATATTGAATATAGAGATATCAACAAAATTTACAATACGAAGAGTAACCAAGAGTTTTTCAGCTCCGGAGGCATGCCTCACACTGAGAGAAAAAAACAAAAACCAAGTATGCTAGTCAAAAATACACCATACGGAGTCTGTATTACATAAGAGCAGTTATAATTAAAGAGGTTTAATGAAGCAGATCGTCAAACTGTTCCACCCATGCGGTTCCACCCATCTAGATTTAATTGTTTGATAAACTATTGTTTATTGGCTTGTAATTTATAATTGATAGGTCTAAAATCAATCTTCTATTTGTTTAAAATTATTCTTATTTTTATTAAAAAGTTACTTTAAAGTGTTATATTTATGTAGAAATAATTTTAACTAAAATATAATTTTATAATGGCATTCTCTATAACAAATATTTATTAATTAATTATGTATGGATTATCTAGATTTAACTGTTGGACCAATTTAATTTAAATTGATCCATAAGGTATAATTAGCTGAGCTAAAATCCATCTACTATAATTGAACAACATGATAATAGTTCATAAGATTAGCTGATCTAAAATCCATCTACTATTATTTAACATCATAATAATAGTTCATACAATCCATGATGTATAATTAATTGATCTAAAATCCATCTACTACTATTTAACATCATGATGATAGTTCATAGACTCAAAGGAAATATTGAAGTTTAAAATCTTACAAAATCAAATCTAAAATCAACAACATTAAATCCATTTTCTATTTTCTATTTTAATTTTTTTCTAACTTTTATAAAAAATGTTTAGAATATAATATTTCTATAAAAATAAATTAACTAAATCATAATTTTATAATAATATTTTTCTATACAACAATATTGATTATTTATTTAATATTCAAATTATTAAATATATAATTATAAAAAATTGCAACCAATTACTAATATCAATCAGTCTAACAAATTCTTAAATTATCAAAGACACCCTAATTCTGGCCACCTACCGTCAACTTCCAAGGCACCATGAAAGTGAGACGGTCCACCAATTTGTTTTCACAAAGACAAAACCTGAAAGAAGGCTGTTATAAAAAACTTAATTAAAAAAATCCCGTAGTTAGAAACCTAATACAAGAATGCTTAAAAACCAAAAGTTTTGAAAGCTCTGTACAGAAACTATCTTATAAAATAGTTAACATGCAGTCGGCCACTTGGCTATAAAAATTTACTGCTACATTAGTGCAAACTTTAAGGTCCCTCCTTACTGAGAAGCCACTTGGAGTATATATTTGAAAATATTTTCCTCTTTTGCAGTTTCACATTAAGGAGGTCTCTCCAAATGATCAGTATTACTGTTTGCATGCAGAGAATCTAATTAATTCTCTTTATGCTTGTCTCTGCATTTGTAGTCTGTAATACCCATGTGGAAGGAAGTTGAGTTCTTCAAGGAGTACAAAACAAAGTTGGAGAAGATAGCAGGAATTGAAGAGGCCAACAACATTCTGAATAAAGCAATCTTCGTTGTGAGCGCAGGCAGCAACGATTTTATTGAGAATTATTACGTCAATCCATTCACCAGATCCAAGTACAACATTTCCCAGTTCCAAGACCATATCATACAAATCAGTTCCAACATACTTCAGGTATGCTCATTCAGAGGTATTTTATATCAGAAGTATTGATCAATGTTGTTCTGGAGATCACATTTTATAATTTATTATTTAATTTATAATTCATCACCCATCATTCATTTTATATTTTATATTTATGTAGCTCTCTGTCATTATGATAATAGATTGTAGAGTTTAATCAATAGCATTGATTAATATCATAATTTATGGAGATATGATATTTTTAATTATATGAAATATGTCATAAAAAAATATTCATAGATATTTTGTATTAGAAGTATTGATCAATGTTATTTTTTATCAGATTGTATTAGAGCTTTTTGAATCAATATTTTACAGATCACACTTCACCATTCATCATTAACGTTTTAGATCACTACAACATCTCTAGCTCTCTTCATTTTAATAATAGATCGTATGGTGTGATCATTGATTAAAAAAACTCTACATAATCTAATCTAAAAACTACATTGATCAATATTATAGATTGTGAAAATCTGATGTTTTTTTATTTATATGAGATATGTTATAACAGATATTCATGGATATTTTGTATTGATCAATGTTGTCTTTGGATTAGATTGTAGCAGAGTTTTTTGAATCAACATGTTGGAGATCACGCTCCACCATCCATCATCAACATTCTAGATCACACTTCATCATCTCTACCTCTCAGTCATTTTAATAATAGATCATAGAATGTAATCATTGATTCATAAAACTCTGACATAATCTAATCTAAAAACAACATTGGTCAATATAAAAGATTGTGGAAATCTGATGCTTTCAATCATAAGAAATATGTTATAATAGAAATTATAACTCCTAACAAACTTTGAGCCAGACATCTCTAATTATTAGATAGATATTCCACAATGTTTCCATGCAAATTTAAACAATACTTTGCTTACAAATCTAAATAACACTTAAAGTTTCAACTTGTTTAGACGATTCACTTATCCAACAGAATATATCTATAATTAGTATAATTTTCCATAAGAGTGTTTGCACTCAACATTTTATATTTTATACTATGTATATAACAATATCATATATATGTATGGATGATTGCAGGAGATATACAGCTATGGAGCACGCAGAATAGCCATGTGTGGGCTTCCTCCATTGGGATGTCTGCCATTAGTAAGAGCAGTCAAAGTTTTCAGGATGAGTGGAGGATGCGTGAAGGACCTCAATCAAAATGCAATAGACTACAATATGAAACTGCAGGCAATGATCGATTCCCTCAAATCCAATCTTCCAGGCCTTAGAATTGTTTATGCAGACGTATACAGCCAATTGATTGACATGGAGCTCAATCCTGCTAAATACGGTAAATCTAAGATTTTTTTGTTCTTTTCAAATTGCAGGTCTTGTAAACAACTACAAAGGAATTTTATTAATTATCTAGCAATCTTGAAATGTTAGGTAGAGTGTGTTTTGAATTTTTTTTTTTAATTAATACTTTATATTATATTTTGTGATTTATTATTAGGGTAGTATAAGTTCTTTTATCTTTCTATTATTTTAATAATAGATCATGTATATTATGATAAATTAGAAAGTATTAATCAGATATATAGTTAAATCCAGAAACTACTTTACCTATCATTATTTGAATGTTTTTTTGTCTTCTAAATTGCAGATATAAAGTATACAACTCTAGCATGCTGCGGAACTGGGTCAGTAGAATTTGGATATACCTGCAACAAGCGGACGCCATTCACATGCTCTGATGCCTCCAAATATATATTTTGGGATTCAATTCATCCAACGGAGAAAACCTATAGGTTTCTTGCCCAGGATCTACTGCAAAATCGTATTCCCAAGCTACTAGACCCCTAACGTTGCCCTCACTATGCTGTTTTCAAAAAGCCTATAAAAATTTATAATCACTTGTCTAGTTCAAATATTGGAGGCTTTGGGAATCTTTCAAACTAAGAATAAGAATGAAAGCACATACAATCAGGGTTTTTTAATCTCTTGAGACGCTATCTTAAATTTGAGATTTTTTTCCCTTGAAATATTTGACTTACATAAACATGGGCACCTCTAATGTATATTTAAAGTGTAATTTTTTTGGAGACGGGTTAAGCTTCTTATAAGATCTTGCATATTTTGTGGTAGAAAACCACAAAAAAATTACTATTGTTTCAGTAATTTGAAAAAAAAAAAATTGACCCTTTTTTTTTTGGGGTGTGTTTTCTTGGAGCTTAGCCCGTGTCATTTGTCAAGATCACGTGCCCTCATCCATTGAGTTTGATAATCATAATATAATGTTAAATATTAGATTTGTAAAAGCATTAGTTATAAGATAATTTAAGGTAATGTGAATGTCTATAAATAAATTAAGAATGTAAAGCTAAGGAGCATCAACAAAGGGTAATAGGTTGGATTTATAATTAGACTATGACATGAATGTTTTAATATATGAGGGAGTGCAATTTCCTATATTTGTTTTGGATATGGTAATCTAGGGGGTACTCTTAATGGTTAAAAATGGATCAAATAATGAAAAATAGATCTTCTCTAATTGTGATGCAAAACTCTTAAGGATGTCAATAATTCTCCATATAGGATTTTATAATAATCACACTCAAGTCAAAAAGTGGAGCTTGCATGCAACTCAATATATGAAAATCACTTCTCCTTAAATTGTATGTTAATGAGAGCCAACTTCATGCACACTTGCAAGAGAGACAACAATGCAAAGAAATAATGGATATGCAAATCACTTCTCCTTAAATTGTATGTTAATTAGGACCAATTTTGTAGACACTAGCAATAGAGACAACATTGCAAAGACATGAAATTAGTGATTAACCTTTTCTTCCTTTTGATATTTTCTTCACATACTGTAGGAATTGTAGACACCTAAATTTAACCACTATTGTTTGGTCAATCGTATCCATTTTATTTTAATGTCCTCGCTACCATTGTTTTTTATATTAATCAACAACATAACAAGGGTGTTGTCCCTTACAAAACCACAGCCCAAAGGCGTAAAAACTAATTTAGCACACTAAGAACATATAGCCATAAAAAATTACTACCAAGGAGAAACAACATATTATAAGCCGCAACTAACAACATATAGTCTACCAACATATTCATAGCAAGGTTTAACAACACACAAAAAGAAAATATTCACCTTGGAACCTAAAACTAGAAGGGAAATATATTAAAGTCTAAAAAACTAAGAATTAAAGAAAAGTTCAAACCAGAACCCAAGTCCAATTTGTCACAAAACTCCAAAAGGAAAAAAAGTCTTGCTGAAAAGCTCCCAGGGGCCAAAAGTACTAAGAACAAGATCCAACAAAGGATAATTATGCATGGCCAGGAGATTAAATATGTTGTACTCTGACTAGTAGAGCACCTAGCTCAAGTAATATGTAAGGAAATTGAAGAGTTCCTTGTAGTTTTCTTTTTTCTTCGCATCCTTTCCAAGCACATTACATGGCATTAGACACAAGACAGTTGCAGAACTATGCATAACATAGAGGATGAACCTAGAAATACATCTCATTTTCCTTTCCATATCAAGGACCTTTGTTTTCAATTTTCCAACCTCAATCTTTAGCTTGGCCAACTCCATAGCCATGATCTAGCAATCAGTGCAAATGGGTTTTCTAGTTGTCAAGTTGACATTCTCCTCCTCCAACTCCATATTCCCAATAACGTCAACTAGCTCCACTTTTGTGATGTCATAAATGTGAGTAAAGTGTAAGTTGTTTATTTCTTAGAGCTTTCAATAGTCTTTGTTTCACCTCCATCCCCATCCACCACCTTTTCTTTCTCATCTTTCCTCATAGTTTTCACTCTCCCTTATCCCCATTGTCCTCCTTAGAGTTATAGTCAACAAACAGAGCTTTTTTATCTTTATCATTCAAATGGGTTGCCTACCTATTGGATCTTCAGGGTCTGCTATGCTCCTCTCCAACCTCATCTTCCTCCTCACTTAACACATCCTAAATGGATTATTTAGCCTTCTTAGTACAAGGAAAGGTTTTTCCCCTTTCCTTTTACTAGTAGTTAGGGGTTTGGAAGCTTTACTATTTAATCCACATAATTCTATGAAAATTACAATAGGATTGGGGATCTAAGGGTCCTCAACCTAGAGACAATACTGAGGGCTCCCGGGTGACGAATACATTTCCTCTTTCTTGGGCCAAGACAATTGATAATGTTATCAGGCGGGGGTGAGAGAAAAATAGGGGCTTAAAAATAGTTTTGAGAGGGAAAAGAGTTAGAATTCATAGAATTCTATCACCAAGATCCACTGTATGCAAATAACTTGTTACAAAAGAAAAAAATGGAGACAAAACTCAGAATGATCTGAAAGATGAAATATTCATTCAGAGAGGGAATACAAAATATAAAGAGATCAAATCCTTATAAAGGTGATCAAAACCCTAAAAAGGGGAGAAACCTAGGTTGCATGATAATAATTAATAAAGAATTAATTATTACATGTCTATTTAGTTTAGCTTAAGTGAACTAGAGATAATAAACTTGACTTTAATAATTAAATCAAAATGATTTAATTAATAAGTGAATTAACTTATTACTCTAACACCTCCCCTTAAGATAAACTAAGGAGAAGCTAAAAACCTAGAAACAACTACAAAAAGTAGGAAATTTGGGTCCCGGCAACAAGGCCTGATCAGGTACCCAATCACAACCAAATATCTGTAAAGTGGAGAAATGGAGAAAACCAAATGGGAAAAATTCTACTCTAAAAAGAGATGGAAAAAGCATACAATGGCTCAAGAGACTCTCTCAAAACCATGGGTATAACCAACCCCCCCCATGAGAGAGGATTGATACTGCAAAGCCCCCTAGAATAATAGAACCCTTGTGTCGATGATCAGACCAATGTGGCTCCAATGAGGAAGAAATAAAGGCAATGGACCACAAAGATAAGACCCCTGAATGTGAGGTGAAACTGGAAGGCCTAGTTGATGCTCAAAAGAGTATGAATGAGACTCTTGTAATGGAATCTCCTATGAAGGTGGGCTAATAGATGTTTTGAATCTATCATCTAAGAGGAGATGAATGTCCTCAAATATATCCTCAACAACCTGAGTAGGTGGCTCGATGCAAGGAGTGAAAATGTTAGATAATGTTGAAAAGGAATCATGTTGAAGAAATGTAAACTCAACAGGAGGTGGCAGTGTAAAAGTCAAAGCACTGATCTCAGGAACAACACATAAGTTCAAGTGACCCGACTTCACCTCAATAGGATCTCGTGAGAAAGGAGAGTTGTGCTCCGATAGTGGAGATGGTGGACCAAAATGAGAGAAAGAGTACAAGCGTGAAGAATGATCAACTATCCCTATTGCAACAATATTGTTTGTCTCACTGTCTCTGATGTGTACTAAATCTCATGTGAACTCAAAAGTCTTCCCTGTCCCATTGTGAGTAATCAAGTAGAGAGAGAAGGTTAGACGACAAAGATGGAAGACATAATACATCATGGAATGCATCATCATCAATATCAATAGAACCTTTCCCACATACAGTCATAACAGTGTTATTCCCCATCAAAATGTGTGGGGTAGGAGAAGCCTCAAAAGAAGAGAATAAATCCTGAGTAGATGTCATATGGTCTGAAGCACCTAAATCTAGTAGCCATCTAGAAGGGTGAGGAATCATGGTTGCATATAATGCATGACCATTTCCTTTGTACTGTCCATCTATTTGGAATCATGATGAAGAAGAAGACCCATGAGAAGTAGAAGAAGAAGGAATATCAATGTTTCTCTTCTTAAGAAGAGATGTCAAATTAGAAATGTGTTTTGCATATCCATCAATCTTCTTCTCATAACAATGAGACTCATCATGATTGGGATTTTAACAATAATCACACTTAGGTCATTCTGTCTTTGATTTTTCCCCCTTAAGAGAAGGCAGGCCAAAGGTGTACTAAGAACAAGAATCCTTCCTTGACTCTGTGGTTTGTAACTTCTATTTCTACTTATTTTTCCCTGAAGATGGGTGAGCTACCAATGCATGGTTCTGTGATCCTGTGAGAGAATCAAGTTGAGATAGATTTTCCTGCTCACGAGTCAAACGATCACAGAACACATCAAATCTAGGCATGGTAAATCATGGACCCAAAGCATCCATGGTGGAATGGAAGGTAGAATAAAATATCAAAAAGGGACAACGAAGCTTAGAAAGAATTAGGTAAATGCACTTTGTATCTGTCTTATTCTTGCCACAACCTTGTAAGATAGATCTGATAGATTTGAATTTCATTAAGAAATCTTGAATAGAAAGAAATGACTCGGGACCTAAAGTTGTCAATTTTGCCTCAATCTGAAGTGCCCTGAACTCATTGATTGTGCCAAAGAGAGTCTGGAACTTCTCCCGCATATCAAGAGGAGTATCACAACTATCAAGGTGAAAGAGTAAACTTTCTAAAACATTCATAGAAATTGCACTCATAGTCTCATCCATCTTGTTCCTATGCTACATGACCTCGTAAGGATGATTCAAAACTGATTGAATGGTATCCAAACAAGACCATAACACACATGACCAGAGAAGCCTAGTCATACAGGATTTCCACAAATGGAAATTATGTGGAGGGAGAAGCTCAACTGATGTTGAATTTGCCATTTGTTGCACTACCTTGATTTTGTATTATTAGTTATCTTTCAAAACTAGACAGAAGATGCAAAAGAGTTTTTGTTTTGTGTTATTGAGTGTTCTAGTTTTTCTGAGATAAATGACAGAAAACAAGAAAAAAAATACCCTCCACAAAGTGAAATACCAAACCCCAGTACAAACTGAGAAGCCAGAAGGAGAGACAGCACAAGAAATTCTCAAAATTAAAAGGGAAAATGCCTCATCAATTTCTTCAGAAAAATAATCTCAAATCTGAAGAGAGTTCTTCAATAGCTTTCTGACACCTGCTCGTGAGAAAAAAATGGAGTTTGTATGCACATTTTGGAGGCCTGGAAGCGCAGAAAAGATGTTCTCTCTTTGACTAGAAAAAAATCTATTGAAACAAAAAAATATGAAAATGAAACCCCTGTCAAAATATCTTCCTTGGAAAGAGCTTTTTGATGGTATAAGGAAGTCCAAAAAAGGCCTCTGTTTGGTCCAGTTAGAGCCAAAAAACCAACTGGGGTAAAAAAGGGCTTCAAAAAAAGTTTAGAGCCCTTGGAGCTTAAATGTGTTGGCCCCTGGCTATATGGCGTGTGCAGGGCACTGGTTGGCGGAGCAGGAGATCATGCATGTGACTGTGGGTGTTGGGTTTAGGCTCGTCAGGGGTTGTGCTTGGTGGAGGGGGAGGACGAGCGCGTGGGGACTGCATAGTGGTCGGTGGTGCACGGAGGGTGGCAACACAATGGAGCCCAGAGTTGGTGGCAAGCTGACATCACAGCAGGACCCGCAGTGATGGGGACCGTTGTTTAAAGTTTTTTTTAATTTAAAAACTTAAGCGTCATGCACTTGTTTAAAGAGAGATTATTTTAATGATTTTTTAAAAATATTTATAATAAAAAATGCATAGTTAACTTGGGGTTGCATCAATTTCACCAAAAATCACTGAAAATGGTGATTTTTATTTATTTGTTTTTTGGACTTTGGCCTTGATTTGTGTGCCAAAGATGGCTACATACAAAAACAAATTTGCCTTAGAATGCAACTATGTCTAAATTGGATGTGTCTTATATGGAAATAGGGGTTTTAGGGCCTTTTGAGCATAGCCGTGAGGTCAGTTTGTGCCCAAAGTACTCCAAAAAAATGTCACCCCCAGATCCACACAAAAAATTCTAAAAACTTGAAACCCTCAGAGCTCCAAAAATTCTTCAAAAATTTGGGAACGGGCTGCAACAACAAGGCTCTGATACCATGTTAGAATTCATATAATTCTATCACCAAGATCCACTGTATGCAAATAACCTATTACAAAAGAAAAGAATGGAGACAAAACTCAAAATGATCTGAAAGATGAAATATTCATTCAGAGAGGGAATAGAAATTACAAAGAGATCAAATCCTTATAGAGGTGACTAGTACATTGTTAGGAGTACAATCAGATCAGTTATGATCTACCTCGCTGGAGGATTTCAAATCTAAATAAATAAGTTACCCTGTAAAGGATTTACAAATAAGAACATGTTAAAGTTCACCCGGTTAAGGGATTTTGCCTACTGCAACTATTAGAGAACAACAAGAAGACTGATCTAGATGTAGAACTGATTTCTTGTCAGATCCAAGCTATTCTTTGTACTCTGTAACTTTTCTCTACTCTCTATCTTTCAACTTTTTTATCGCAACCCCAAATTGACATCGCATCACCCACAACAAATTCTACAACCATTTTCAAAATGAGTAGTTCCCAACATATACATAGCTTGCACCGACTTCATATACTTTCTCATGAAAGAACTACGTACCAAAGTGATAATACTGATGTATAAAACATTTTATCATATCATATATTTAACATTGGCTCAAAAAAAGCCTTTAACAAATTTTTTAATGCTCTACAACTTTCCCGCTTGTTTTTCTTTGAATACTAGCTTCGACCTCTACTCCCTCAGGGATCCCGAGGAGCACGGAGGTCCTTTGTCTGGACCTATTCCTTGTGCTTTCTCGCAAGGATGGCAGCGACTGTTGTGCGGCACCCAGAGCTGTGGATCCTACATTTTCTACCTTTGGGGGTTCTACTCATTCGTAGTGTCTGGAAGGTGGGGATTCTTGCCCCAAAATTGTGGCAGAAGTCAAAGAGGGCCCGGCGGGGAGCTGGAAGCTGCAGTGTTGGGGAAAGAGTCTCCCAACACCTCTACACCTCCTATTTTCTCAGTTGGGTAATTTATCCCTAAGATTGTTGTCCCAAATGGTGTGGTTGAAGGCATTTCTACTTCACTACAACTTGCCCTGGTAGGGAGATTTGTCACTTTCCAACCTACCATAGATATGGTTCAGAGGTGGTGTATGGCCAGATGGAAGATTAAGGGAACTATCTCTGTCTCGGCCATGCCAGGGGGGATGTTCCTCTTTCGATTTAATTTTGTGGAGGACTACACTCTTTTCTCCATAGGAAGCTGGTGCTATGGAAAACATGCTCTGCAAATGGCTAAATGGAAGCCAGGCTTCAATCCAGAGGTGGAATTGCAGAAAGCAACATCGGTGTGGGTCCGGTTACCTGGGCTACCCCTTGAATTCTGGAATGAGAAGGTGCTCCGATGGATTGGGAACTCATTTGGAAGCTATGTGGCCGTAGACTCGGTTACCTCTCATAAAACTAGGTTGGTTTTTACAAGATTCTGTGTGAATGTGACTATGAATTTAGCTTCCTCCCCAACTTTGTGATGCTAAAATCCAAATTGGGGAACTAGACCCAGGCCATTGTGTATGAAAATGCTACCCTACACTACCAAAAGTGTGGTAAAAATGGGCATGTGGTCACTGAATGCAAGGCAGAGACTAAGACTGTTGAGAAAGACTCTCAGGAGCTTGCTTCAGTAGCCTTGAATGTGGAAGACAAGGTTAGGGACTAGGCTGATGGTTCCACGAGAACCTCGGAAGCCCCTCCCCCCGTTGTTGAGGGCCACGAGCTTGCTCCTGGGCTAGAGGTTAAGGGGAATGAAAAGGATAAAGAGGCAAAAAAGGTGGTAGATCTTAAGGAAGGAGAGTTGGTTGATGACCTACAAGTGGCCCCTAACTCTCATAGAGAAATCCCAAAAGGGACAGAAAATAAAGAAACCAACATTGGGAAGAAGACACTGGTCACATAAAGCATTTTGACTGATACAACTGCTAATTTGAGTAGTTTAAGGGACGGGGAAGGATTTCCCTCCCCAACCCATCTTGGGGCGGGATTGGTGATGGAAATACCAATAGTGTCTCACTCGCCACCATCGACCAGCCTCTTGGACTGGTCAGAACTGAAAAGAAAATGTTAGAGTAATTTAGCAATTACTCTTTAGTGCTTAAGTTTCACTTAGGCAGTTTCCTTTTAGACTTAGGAAAGTTTCTATTTCCTAGCAGTTGCCCGTTTAGGGTTTCGACATCCTTTATAAGGATTGTCTTCTTTGTATTTCTTAAGGAGTTGTAAATCATTTCATTGTTGATAATATAGAAATCATTTCTGTCAACATGCATTTGCAGTCTCTGGCCTATCGGCCGCCTTAGCTCTTTCTCTCTTTCTGTCTTCTTCATTCTCGTAGCAGCTTTGCATGCAGGTGATCTTGGTTGCATTGCGTTTTAGCAATCTCAACATGGTATCAGAGCCATCTTGCTGCCGG
>MU226881.1:3001453-3041927 GCA_018584345.1 Thuja plicata | reverse complement strand
CTTAAACTGTATGTTTATGAGGGCCAACTTCATAGACACTAGCAAGAGAGACAACAATGTAAAGGCCTGAAATTAGTGGTTAACCTTTTCTTCCTTTAGATGTCCTCTTCACATACTATAGGAATTGTAGACACCTAAACTTGACCACTATTGTTTGGTCAATCATATACAATTTATTTTTCTATCCTCACGATCATTGTTAATCAAATACTTTCTTTGATTAATTTTCAATATTCTTCTATTTACTAGTCTAATCTCGTAAGGTAGTTAATTTAATTTAATTATCTTACTTTTGTCTCTCTCGTTCATTGAATTAAACAAACCATCTAATTTACTTAGCTTTCTATAGAAATTAAGCTAGTGGAACAACTTCGTATACGAACCTTGAGAGGAGGGTAATGTAAAAAATTCCTCAGATATTTATAATAGTTACAAAAACTTAACAAAAAATTTTAAAATAACATGCATGCCACAACACAGTGATTTACCTGAGGAAAACCATTTGAAGAGAAAAACCTCACACTCTAAAAGTCGCCCAACATATTATTGAGAAATCAATAATGAATTACAATATATTTGCAGAGAAATATTCTTGCAAAAGTATCACCAAACCAGACATCTTAAGGTAATTGGATAGCTATAAAACTCTTACACAAACCCTCCATCTCATGCACCTAATATATAAGAGATACAATACACAAAGCTGTCAAATGGTATTACAATCTGATCATGGGCTAAAAACTAGCTGTGAAGTGGGCCCATCTTGTCTACATTCAAAGACGCCCTATGGTGTGTCAAAACACACATCAATACATGTAACTCCATTTTACACCTCATTTATGTGTTTCAACACATTTTTACATTTCCTATTTTAGGAGACCCAACTTTTGAAGGCCATAACTTTTGAACTTGTGTCTAATTGATGAATTTTTTAAAGCAACGGAAAGTTTGTGATGTGCTCTATCACTTGTAACTTTCTATGCTAGTTATAGACATTTTTAGACTATTTTGGAGCCTCTAAATCCTTCAAAATTAAATTCTTAAGATTTCCTCAAAAACTTTAATATCTTCAAAACTAGACATGATGTTGCAACAAAAATTTACTAGCATTCTTATCTAGCCCATCCAAGGATTTCAGGAAAGTTTAGGAATAATATGTGCTCAGATAAAAAATTTACTATAAATAGTAATCACATGTAAATGTGAGGTTGAGACACATTTTCTAAAAATCTCTCACTTTTCAAACACCTTGCAAGAGCAAAGGGAGTATATACACCGTGATTCAATTTCTAGGGGTCATGAGGCTCATAGACTTTGAACACCATATAAACCTCTATGTCCTCACATCTTTAGTTAACAAATCTATAACATTCATCAAATTCACTACCTTAACCAGCTTCATCTTGCCATCCTCAACTATATCTCTCACAAAATGATATTGACCATCAATATGCTTAGTCCTAACATGAAATGATGTGTTCTTAGTTACATAGATCACACTCTAACTATCACAATAAATTTCAACTACTCTTTATTTTATTCTAATTTTTTAACACAATATCTTAATCCAAATGGCTTATTTACAAGCATGAGTAGTCATATACTCAACGTTAGTAGTAGACAAAGAAACCACATCTTGTCTCTTACTCATCCAACTAATGCACCCTCTAATAATGTAAACACATAAGCACTGATAGATCTTTTTCTATCAATATCGCCTACCCAATCTAAATCCACATAGCCTTGAATATTAAGGGGAATTTTTCCTCCTATCATATTACTATGATAATAAAGAAATTATTCTAACTGTAACCCAATGAACTCTACCATGATTAGACATATATTTGGAAAGAACTAACACTTCTTGGGAAATGTCAAGTCTGGTAAAAACTATAGCATACATCAAACTTACAAGTGTACTCTGGTAAGGTACTCTACTCATGTCTTCAACCTCTAATGCGGACAATCTAAAATAGATAACTTTATTCCAACTATAAAAGGAATACATAATGGTCTACAATATTTCATGTTAAATATCTAAAAAACTAAGTTCACATAATTCCTTTGGCCTAGAAATAACTTCTTGTTCACTCTATCTCTTGTAACTTTCATCCCAAGAATGTGTTTAGTTACACCAAGAAATTTCATAATTTCAAATTTAGTAGTAAGCCAAAACTGTAATTCTACAATCATACTTTCCCTACAAATGAAGAACATATCATAAACATATAATGCAATGTACAAAGAAAATGACCACCATCAAATTTATGATAAACACAGTGATCTAACTTAGAATGCTCAAATCCCAAACTCAACACATAGTTATCAAATTATTGGTACTACATCCTAGGACTCTTCTTGATCCCATACAAATATTTCTTCAAGTTATAAACCAGATTACATTTACCTTTTACCATGCAAAGTTCCCTAGTTGTATCATGTAAATATCTTCGTCCAAATCATGATGAAGGAAATCAGTTTCACATCTATTTTCTCAACCTCTAAATCATAAGTAGTACCAATAGAAAAAAAATCTAATGGATGTCATTTTTGCAACAGGCAATAATATCTCACCATAATGAACACCCACAACCTAAGATTAGCCTGTTTCAACCAAAGTCCTTGCTTTATACTTCTTCGTGCTTCCATCTAAAATGGTTTTTTCTTGAACACCCACTTATAACCAACACATTTTTGTCCTTCAAGAAATGGTACAGGATCCCCTTTATAATTTTTTCCCAAAGCTACTATTTCTTCATCCATAGCAATTTTCCAAGATTCTACATGTAGGAAATAGGCAATAAGCAACTGAGAATAGAGGGGGGTGAATTAGTTGCTTCTAAAATACGAAAAAATCCAAACCCTTAATCCTTTAAAATGGATTTGCAAAATACAAATCATGTAAATACAAATCATAAAATATCAACACCACATAACACAAAGATTTTTATCGTGGAAACCCAAACTAGGGTAAAAACCATGGTGGGGTTGATACCCACAATAATACTAGTACCTTGTTAGAAGTATAAACTTATTACAATATGGGGAATTCACATACATTTAGACACACTACCTAGAGGTCACTACTCAATTTTCCCTAGGCTACAAACCTAAGGAAGTCTCACTGACTTACAATCACAATTTAGACACCAATCTGAGAATTCATGAGTTTTATGATAGCATCTACCTATGCCTTGGTCAGTTACATTTCAGTACAGTCAAATCCCTTATTGCAATTCTCTCTGCCACACTCAGATGAGAAATCTAGCCACCATTATACAAAAATTCTTCACTAGAAATCATTGTCTTCCACAATCTTCTAAACACTATCACATACACACACGACAACACAAATCAAACCCTAATTCAACATATTAATCAAGAAATAGGTCAAAAAAACCTAATCCTCAAACATTCATCTCTTAGTGCCAATATCAATCATCAAGATCATTGCAGGGTATGTGCACCAAGTTGTGAGTCAAAAAAGTGGACACATCTTTAAAAAAATTTCAAATTTCATATAACCTGATTGGGTTATTAAAAATTTGAAATTGTTCTACGTTTGGTAACCAAGCCTAGAAAATATTATTAAAAAACTCAATCTGTCTTAGAACCCGAGGTTATTAGAAACATAATATATTTTTGAAAGCCCATGGCGTAGGTCATTTCTAACGCCTAAACCGCAAAGTAACAGAGTGAAGAAGGGAAAAAAAATAATAAAACACGATCGTCCTTTGAAGAAAACAACATTTCTTCTACAATTTCCACATTTTCAAGCAATGGCACCCCGTAACAAAGGTATGTTTTATTTTTTTGTTGTTTTGTTGTTGTTTTTGCATTTGTAATCAAATTAGGTTATGATATTGATTTTTTATTGTCTTTTATTAATTTCATATCAAATTCATCAAACAACCCAAGAAGACAAAAAAGAAATGAAAGACCACCCCCCATAGAAGCACACCTATTGAAAACCCCTCAAAATCTTCCTCAACAACCATCAGCACCTATAAACCCTCCTCAAAATCCTCCTCAACCGCCATCACCACTCGTAAAAACTCCTCAAAATTCTCCTCCTCCACAACCATTGCTACTCGTAGACCCTCCACATGTGCCATTAGGTCATGTAAATGCAACACAAGAGGACCTCATGCAACGCCTTAACCAAAATAGTGCACAAATTAATATATTAGTCAATAGGTTGAAGGCTTTCGGTCTTCAACATCACTCTACCCTCTCCACTACATTAGAATAAATGTCCAATGGTGCAATTCAGGTGTCTCAAGAGGTGAAAAAATGGGGTTCATGGAGGGATAGATGTCGTACATATTATGGTGATGGTTTATCATATGAGGATGTTAAAAGAAAGGCCATAAAAAAATGTGACATATGTACCCTTTTTATCGATCCTAATACTAGCACCTCACTAGAAGATAATACAAAATGGTTTCCTATACATTGGTGTGCTCATAGGGTGGTGAAATTAGCTTTTTGAGATAAGTAGTACATGGTATTTGACCAACCACCTTGTAGTAATACTGAGGTTCCTTTATATTTTTTGAGGAAGCTATACTGTGATTTTATCCTCGGTGAGAAGTTGAATTACTTTGACTTTTGTGAGTTCTAGGGTAGAGGGAGAGGCTCTATGCAGGATAGACCTGGGGCACATAGGATTACCCGACCACAAGAGAGGAGGCATACTATGATAAAATACCTCATTCATGTTGTGGTCCCAGTAGTGGTGAAGGAATCTATGGATATACAGACTCTTCATGCAACTGCATCATTGACTGATGTCATTATCCAACATGGCACTCAGATAGTTGGAGGACAGGATGGATCAGTGTCTGTGCCACCTCCATCTTCATCAGATGCACCATAGGATCATCCCATCCCATGGAAGCTCCATCATCATCATATGAACCATTAGGATCATCTCATCAAGTGCCAACTCCATTATTATAAGATATAGTTGTAGAGTCATCCCAGCCCATTGAGCATATCTGCATCAGTTGTAATGGTATATATAATGGGGTAGATAGTCAGGCGAGTGTGGATGGTTTGAAATACCATTCATGTGTACATTGAGGGAGAAAATGGCAGGCGTCTACTACTAAGGATATGGACCTCACAGATGATCTGTTGACAATGGTGTATGGTATAGAGCCGACATGGGTTTGTTTAAATTTGTGTTTTGACATGTTATTTTAATTAATTACCTAAATCTGTTAAAAGTAAATAAATTTTTATGTATAGAAGAATTTAAATTGATACATAAATAATATTCATTACATGGTGCAACTGGTGGTACAAGAACACCAAGGTGTTCTCGTTCTAGTAGACGTGGACGGGTAGCTCAAACACCTGAGGTAATGTTTTATAAATATTCATAAAATAGAATAATACGTTGTTTTGAAAATATCATATCTTAATCATTTGTATGGTAACCTAGTGTGGTTAGATAATTATACAAAATATTATTCTATTCATAAAATAGAATAATACATTATTTTCAAAATCCATTAAAGATGATGGTCTTTAATGCTTGGAAAACACAGGAAAGTCCAAATTGTTCCACATGCCATAAAACCAAACAGTTGAAGAGAATTTGTTTGATTCAAAACTTAATTACATTCGTTCTCCACCCAGAATGACCTGCTTCATCATGTATCCACGTTGTACTATATATTGTTTCCTTGAAAATAACTCCTCAAAACTAATCAAACACCGACCTGAGACAGTTACAATTGACTGTTGCAACTTTTATTACAATTTTGCAAACACAAAATGTTGTTAATGTTGACAACAAGTTGTCAAATTTAACAACTAACACTTTCTAGACCCAAAATTTATTGTAATGGTATTTTAATGACCTTAACTGTATCAAAACTCCTATTCTACCCCTTTAACTCATGCATTTAGCCCTTTAGGCTAGATTAACAACTTTTGACAATTTTACATTATTCTTGTATCTTTGTTGCGACTATTACCTTTCTGACTTCTACTACATCATTTTAAGATCAAAATGACCTTGTTACACCATATGTAAGCATTACTTTAATATTTAACACATTTTAATCCATGAACCCCCAAATTGACCTTTTAGACCAATTGTGTCAATAAGGCATTATATATAGCATCTCATTACATAAAGTGACCCTTAGACCATGTAAACATGTGAAATGGCTTTTATTGATCTCATTACAACCAAAAATGAACTTTGATGGTATTTTTTTAGTCTTCCCCTTACAGGGTCTTCTAGGTGATCCTGTCTTCTTTCTTGATCCCTTGGTGCTCTGCACCATATTGTATTATTGATTTGATGTATTGGTGTATTAGTGTATGTTTTTTTGATATTTCTTTATGGGAAAATAATTTGTTCTAATGTAATTCAACTCAGTGACTTCATAAAAGGATGGTACTCCTTGAAGGAATTAGGTTGAACAGAAAGGCTTCAACAGAGATCCATGGCTTTTGGTAACCTAGACATCATACTATTGAACAAGTTCACTTCCTTGTCCATTCATCATGACTCAAACTGATTTGAACTCTTTCCCTTCATCCTTGGACTCAATTTAACTAATGTTTCACTCATACATATAATCATACCCCAACCAATCACTTACTGGCTTCTGAATCAACCTTGACCATCATCTGGAACATCCAACCATCATTATTTTACGATTATTTCTTGTTCAAAATCATGAATACAATCTCTGCTTGTTCATTGATGGTGAATGTCCTCAATCCTTCAATACACCTTCATGGCCTTTTGAAGACTCCCAACATATAACTTCTAAGACACCCCAAGAATCCCTCAACTTATCACAAGGTCCTTATCCTATCGCTCAAAGCATATTCACTTGCTAGTTCAGTAAACTCTACTCTCTGTCATTTCATTGTCATACTAGGGCACTCCCCATGTACTAGTTTGTATCTTCACCATAGACAAGAACCCCTCTACACCCCAGGTTCATAAGCACCCCAAATATTTTCATAACTTCCCATACCACCTACTCTCAACCTAAAAGAACTCAAAATCCCCCCATGCTAAGGGCAAACACACTAAAACATACTCAGTGACAGGCTACAACAGTCCTATTACCTGTTGCAAAAGTGGTCCTAACCTCTGACCTACACAAATAAAATCTAGACCATCCTTCTCTAACTATGACTACAAATTTGTTAAAGAATAGTCTTGTGTGTGAAAGAAGAGAAAAATTTTATATTGTAATAATGGTTCGTAAAAATTTTTTATAAACTTGTGATAATAGAGTTGTGGAGCATAAGCATTTGTGGAATTAGAGTGAATCATAATCTTGATTTTAAACTATTGATTATATTTATTTGGTGTTTTATAGGGCTTGTCAGGGGCTCAGATTTCTGAGATTAATGATGTCACCCTTTTTGTCATTGACTTTGGCTTACAGAGCTATGTGGTATCATATTATTTCTCTTATGTTATTTTTGTTTTTGTTAGCCTACCCCACCAAGCTTAAAGTCATTAGGAAAGAGGAAGAAATCATTGGGGACACCGAAACAAAAAAAAAAGGTAATTAATTCCAATTTAAGTATATTTGTTGAAATGTTTTATGAACATTTCAATGTAGTCTATATTGATGAATGCACTTGACTCGTTTATTGTATACATGTAGAATCAATTGGGTTTCACTGAACTAATGAATGCACCAGACATTGCTGATGTTCAGGAGAGGGAGGAGGTAACATGTTTTCATATTTACTTTCAATCGAATTCTTGTTTGTTCAAAATATTTTAGAAATCATGTTCGTCTATTAGTATGTCATTTGCTATAACTTTTCATATAGGAATTCGTCATAGCTACCTCAGATGAGGCGAATCCTCATATGAGTATAGTAGAGCCATCTGATATTATCGTATGTATTTGTTCTACATATATATGTTAAATATTTTGTTTAGAGTTGAGTACATACATTTATAGTTTTATAACTTGATTGTCAACAAATTTGGGTTATTAACGTGCACGTAAATTCTCATTTTCCTATTACCACTCCCTTCTCCACTTTCTAGGGATCCCTTTCCTAGCACAGGAGCTATAGTTGAGACTTCGGTATGAATTTTTATTATCTAGTGTATACATTTTTGCATTATCTAGTATTTCTTGATTATAACATCTTTTCTATTTTACCATATAGGAAAAGGTTTGAACTGATTCATCAATGGTTTTGGCTCCCTCCAGGACAGGAGTTCCATGCACTTTTTATTTTTTAGTATTTCTTGTTTAGAACATGTATTTTGTATTATTTATTTTTCCTATTATAGGACCCTTCACGAGTGCTCGTTCATCTTCTACCTGGCCATTTTTTTAGGAGTCCATCTCGCCCACGATGGACCCCATTTCATTTATCATTTAGCCCAAGCATGGGAGAAAGAGATGAGGTAATCAATAATTCAACTTTCAACAAATTACAGCCCAATATTTATTTATTTTGAGATAAGATATATTGCTTAGCATTTGAACTTTTCTTGTGCAGAGACTTAGTGACCCAAGTGTTGCTGTGAAGAAGCTCAATTTTGATGATCCACCATAGTCATAGATATATCGAGACATTATATAGATCTAGTTGTGGTCATTGAATGACCAAATTATGTGTGTGTGTGTGTGTGTGTGTATGTATTTTCCAAGAGGAAATAGTGTCTTTCCAATCTCATTTGTGGTCCCAGTAGTGGTGAAGGAATCTATGGATATACAGACTCTTCATGCAGCTACATCATTGACTGATGTCATTATCTAGCATGGCACTCAGTTAGTTGGAGGAGAGGATGGATCAGTGCCTGCCATACCTCCATCTTCATCATATGCACCATTAGTATCATCCCATCTCGTGCTAGCTCCATTGTCATCATATGCACCATTAGGATCATCTCATCCCGTGCCAGCTCCATTATCATCAGATATAGTTGTAGGGTCAACCCGGCCCTTTGAGCATATCTGCATCAGTTGTAATGGTGTATGTAATGGGGTAGATAGTCAAGCGAGTGTGGATGGTTCAACATCCCATTCATGTGTAAATTGAGGGAGAAGATGTTAGGCATCCACTACTGAGTATATGGCCTTCACAGATGATCTATTGACAATGGTGTATGGTATAGAGTTGACACAGGTTTGTTTAAATTTGTGTTTTGACATGTTATTTTAATTAATTACCTAAATCTGTTAAAAGTAAATAAATTTTTATGTATAGAAGAATCTAAATTGATACATGAATAATATTCATTGCAGGGTGTATCTATTGGTATGAGAACACCAAGGAGATCTCATTCTAGTAGACATGGATGGGTAGCTCGAACACCTGAGGTAATGTTTTATAAATATTCATAAAATAGAATAATAGGTTGTTTTCAAAATATCATATCTTAAAAATTTGTATGGGGGTAACTTAGTGTGGTTAGATAATAATACAACGTATTATTGTATTCGTAAAATAGAATAATACATTTTTTTCAAAATCCAGTAAAGATGATGGTCTTTAATGCTTGCAAAACAAGAGTGTCCAAATTGTTCCATGTGCTAGAAAACCAAACAGTTGAAGAGAATTTGTTCTTTTATTGATTCAAAAATTTGTTACATTTTTTCTCAACCCAGAATTACCTACTTCATCGTGTATCCATGTTGTACTATATATTGTTTCCCTGAAAATAACTCCTCAAAACTAATCAAACACTGACCCAAGACAGTTACAACTGACTGTTGCAACTTTTATTGCAATTTTGCAAACACAAAATGTTGTTAATGTTGACAAAAAGTTGTCAACTTTGACAACTAACACTTTCTAGACCCAACATTGATTGTAATGGTCTTTTAATGACCTTAAATGTATCAAAACTCCTATTCTACCCCTTTAACTTATGACTTTAGCCCTTTAGGCCAGATTATCAACTTTTGGCAATTTTACATTATTCTTGTATCTTTGTTGCAACTATTACCTTTCTGAGTTCTACATCATTTTAAGATCACAAAGAAATTTTTACACCATATGTGAGCATTACATCAATATTTAACACATTTTAATCTTTGAACCCCCAAATTGACCTTTTAGACCAATTGTGCCAATAACACATTATATAGCATCCCATTACATAAAGTGACCCTTACGCCATGTAAACATGTGAAATGGATTTTATTAATCTCATTACATCCACAAATGAACTTTTATGGTATTTTTTTAGTCTTCCCCTTCTAGGGTCCTCTAGGCGATCTTGTCTTCCTTCTTGCTCCCTTGGTGCTTTGCACCATATTGTATTGTTGATTTGATGTATTGGTGTATTAGTGTATGTTTTTTTGCTATTGCTTTATGGTTAAAGAATTTGTTCTAATTTAATTCAACTCAAGGAATTCATAAAATGATGGTACTCCCTCAAGGAATTAGGTTCAACACAAAGGCTTCAACAAATATCCATGGCTTTTGGTAACCTAGACATCACACTTTTGAACAAGTTCACTTCTTGTCCAGTCATCATGACTCAAACCGATTTGAACTCTCGCCCTTCATCCTTGGACTCAATTCAACCAATTTTGAACTCATACAAAGAATCATACCCCAACAAATCACTTATTGGCTTCTGAATCAACCTTGAACATCATATGGAACATCCAACCATCATTCTTTTACACTTATTTCTTGTTCAAAATTATGAATACAATCTCTGATTGTTCATTGATGGTGAATGTCCTCAATGCTTCAATACACCTCCATGGCCTTTTGAAGACTCCCAACATATAAATTCTAAGACACCCTAGGAATCCCTCAACTTATCACAAGGTCCTTATCCTATCACTCAAAGCACATTCATTTTCTAGTTCAATAAACTCTACTCTCTGGCTTTTCACTATCATACTAGGGCAGTCCCCATATACTAGTCTGTATCTTCACCATAGACAAGAACCCCTCTCCACCCCAGGTTCATAAGCACCCCAAATATTTTCATCACTACCCATACCACCTACTCTCAACCTAAAAGCACTCCAAAGCCCCCCATGCTAAGGGTAAACACACTAAAATATACTCACTGACAGGCTACAACAATCCTATTACCTATTGCAAAAGTGGTCCTAACCTCTGACTTCCACGAATACAATCCAGAGCATCCTTCTCTAACTGTGACTACAAATTTTGTAAAGAATAGTCTTGTGTGTGAAAGAAGAGAAAAAATTTATATTGTAATAATGGTTCATAAAATTTGTTTATAAACTTGTGATAATAGAGTTGTGGAGCATAAGCATTTGTGGAATTCAAGTGAATCATAATCTTGATTGTAAACTATATTGCTTATATTTATTTGGTGTTTTATAGGGCTTGTCAGGGGCTCAGATTTTTGAGATTGATGATGTCACCCTTTTTTCCATTGACTTTGGCTTACAAAGCTATGTGGTATCATATTTTCCTCACCTCTTGTTTATAGTTTTAATTGAACCCACGCGGTATCATATTATTTCTCTTATGTTAATTTTGTTTTTGTTAGCCTACCCCACCAAGCTCGAGGTCATTAGGAAAGAGGAATAAATCATCGGGGACATTGAAACAAAAAAAGGTAATTAATTCCAATTTAAGTATATTTGTTGAAATGTATTATAAACATTTCAATGTAGTCTATATTGATGAATGCACTTGACTTGTTTATTGTATACATGTAGAATCAATTGGGTTTCACTGAACTAATGAATGTACCAAACACTGTTGATGTTCAGGAGAGGGAGGTGGTAACATGTTTTTATATTTACTTTCAATTTCATTCTTGTTCGTTCAAAATATTTTAGAAATCATGTTCCTCTATTAGTATGTCATTTTATATGAATTTTCATACAGGAATTGTTCATAGTTGCCTCAAATGAGGCGAATCCTCGTATGAGTGTAGTAGAGCCATATGAGATTATTGTATGTATTTGTTCTATATACATGTTTAAACATTTTTGTTTAGAGATGAGTACATTCATTTATAGTTTTATAACTTGATTGTCAACAACTTTGGGTTATTAACTTGCATGTGAATTCTCATTTACCTATTACAGCTCCCTTCTCCACTTCCTAGGGATCCCTTTCCTAGCATAGGAGATCCAGTTGAGGCTTCGGTATGCATTTGTATTATCTAGTGTATATATTTTTTGCATTATCTAGTATTTCTCGACTATAACATATTTTCTATTTTACCATACAAGAAAAGGTCTAAACTGATTCATCAATGGTTTTGGCTCCCTCCAGCATAGGATTTCCTACTCATGTTGTGGTATGCATATTCGTTTTAGTCCATGCATTTTTTATTTTTTAGTATTTCTTGTTTAGAACATGTATTTTTTATTATTTATTTTTCCTGTTATAGGACCCTTCACGAGTGCTCATCCATCCTCTACCTGGCCATTGTTTTAGGATTCCCTCTCACCCATGATGGATCCCATTTCATTTATCATTCATCCCAAGCATAGGAGAAAGAGATGAGGTAATCAATAATTCAACTATCAACAAATTACAGCCCAATATTTATTTATTTTGAGATAAGATATATGGCTTAGCATTTGAATTTTTCTTGTGCAGAGACTTAGTAACCCAAGTGTTGCTGTGAAGAAGCTCAATTTTGATGATTCACCACAGTCATAGATATATTGAGACATTGTATAGATCTAGTTGTGGTCATTGAATGACCAAATTTTGTGTGTGTGTGTGTGACATTTGTACATTGTATATATCAAACTGGACATAGTTGATGTCACTTTTTTGTAACTCTAATATGTATTTGGCATGTACACCATGTATTGATATGTACGCTATTATTGTTCATTTTGTTATATATGAAACTTCAAATTTGATCCTTCAATTTGTTGGTTGGATATTTATGCCTTAAGTGTATTATTGTTTCACATAACTTGCGTATATGCATGTGTGTTTCTATAAATTAATGTACTTGTGTGTTTGCTTCATGTATATTCATGTATATTATTCATAACCTAAATTCACGTGTATGACCTACGTGAATGACTTAAGTGAATTCATGTCTATGCTTCATAATGTATGTACTACATGTTTGCTTCAGGACAAGCAATTTTATGTGTCACTTTTTGTGCTACATATGTTCACATGTATACTTTATGATTTAAGTGAATTAATGCTTGATGTGCTACATTGTATTTAGGTGTATCTTTCATTCTCTATATGTATGCACTCCATAACTTAAGTGAATTTATGTTTATTGTTGTGAGTTTTTTGTGACTAAAATACAGAGTATGAGAGTTTGGTTTTTGTTCTTCAACAGTGGATGTAGGGATGTTTTATGCAATTTTGAGCCCCTTGAATAACTTCAAACATATAATGTTCCTTGGGTACACCTGGGAAATTATAGGGGTCTTTGGTGCAGGGCACCTACGCAACACCAGGCATGGATAGGAGTCTTCATGGGTTCATCTTCACATATTTATAATCATGGTTAAATCCTAGAGATAAACCATTCATTTTGATTATATTGGTCTCATTGTAAAGTCAATCCATCTAAGGTGTCTGTATAAACCTAAGGTCGATTAAACTCATGACCTATGATAGGATAAGTAGGCTTGATGTTTTTGGTCTAATAAAGGTCCTACTATAGGATCTAAGAGTATTCTAAGTCCTTTCAATAGGTCTAGAGGTCCTAATAGAAACATTTTGTAACATTCTCAAAAGTTGCAACATGATCCAATAGCCCAACCCTTCCTATTAGGGTACAATTGCAAACATTCATAGAATTACAAGAAAAATTCATCTGTATAGAAAACCTTTTTTCTAGTTTTACTTCCAAATATCCCAAAGGTCCTTGGAATTTAATTGTATGATCAAAGAGTTCTAGTTTGGATATCACTTTTCCCAAAAGGACAAGTCTTGAAACCTTGGACAACTCCTCTAACTTAGGAACCCTCACTTTGGTTTGGAAGGGCTAATTGGGGCACTTAATGAAGGAAGTACCCTTCAAACCTTGAAATCCACCAATATAAAACTTGGGAAACCTTGGGGAACATTATATAACATCATTTATTCATTTTCAGGTCTTGAAACAATACCCATCAAAAGTTATGGGGAATCGAGCATCTAGTTTATGCTTCTCTACCAGTCACGTATCACTAACAATTTGAGAGGATCAAGAACCGTTCGTCGTGGGACCAAATCATCAGCTCCATTGGCTCTAGTTGGCTAGGTAAACACTATGGGATACCTTTCTTCCCTCACATAGCATCAAGAACATTTCAACGCATATCAGACTGAAGTGTTCCCAAGGAGCAGTAAGCCAAATTGGGCAGCGATTTTTGGAGATCCATATCTCGGACCTCGTGAGAGATATCAGAGATATGTGAAGTGGAAAAGGACCATCTTTGGAATTCATACAAGTATGTAGATCATTTATTGGTGAATCCACTCTGATTCCATTTGGTGACCCGATCTCAGTTGGTGCAAAAAGTTGCATTGTTGCTCAGTTGAAATTTGCTCAAAGGTGCATCTTTCAAACCGTTCGTCGTGGGATCAAACTGTCAGCTCCATAAGCTCTAGTTGTCTAGTTAAACACTATGGGAGACCTTTTTTTACTTTCAAAGCATCAATAATGTTCCAGCGCAAGTCAGACCAAAGTGTTCCCAAGGTACACTAAGCTAAATTAGGCAGCTATTTTTTGAGAGCCATATCTCAGACCTCATGAGAGATATTAGAGATCTGTGAAGTGCAAAAGGAAAATCTTGGGAAGGATAAAAGCATGTAGCTTAGTTCTAGGAGATTTCATTTGGATTCCCATTTGGTGACCTGATCTCGGTTGGTGCAAAAATTTGCATTGTTGCTCAGTTGAAAGTTACTCAATGGTGCATGTTTCTAACCATTCATTGTGGGATCAAACCGTCAACTTCATCAGCTCCATTTGGCTGGGTAAACACTAGGGGAGACATTTTTCTTCTTGCAAAGCATCAAGAACATTCTGGCACAAGTCAGACCCAAGTGTTCCCAAGGTGCACTAAGCCAGATTGGGCATGGATTTTGGAGATCCATACCTTGGACCTCATGAGAGATATCAGAGATCCATGAAGTGCACAAGGACCATCTTGGGAAGGCCTACAAGAATGAAGCTCAGTTTTGGGAGACTCCACTCGGATTCCATTTGGTGACCCGATCTCAGTTGGTGCAAAGAGTTTCATTGCTGCTTAGTTGAAAGTTGCTCAATGGTGCATCTTTCAAACCATTCATCATGGGACCAAACCATAGCTCCATCAACTCAATTGGGTTGGGTAAATGCTAGGGGAGACCTTTTTTCTCTTGTGAATCATCAAGAATGTTCTAGCACAAGTCAGACTGAAGTGTTCCCAAGGTGCACTAAGCCAAATTGGGCAGCAATTTTTGGAGAGCCATATCTCGGACCTCGTGAGAGATATTAGATATCTATGAAGTACAAAAGGACCATCTTGGGAAGGCCTACAAGAATGTATCTCAGTTCTGGGAGATTCCACTCAGATTCCATTTGGCGACCCAATCTTAGTTGGTGCAAAAAGTTGCATTTTTGCTCAATTGAAAGTTGCTCAATGGTGCATCTTTCATACTGTTCATCATGGGACCAAACTTTCAGCTCCAGTTGGCCGGGTAAATGCTAGGGGAGACCTTTTTTTGCTTTTGAAGAATCAAGAACATTCTGATGCAAGTCAGACCCAAGTTGGTTGATATGGGTTCCTCTAACACTTCTTGAAATTCTAGCACAAAATCACAACTTCAAATCATCAATTACTTCTAACCACCTTAGAATCACTCACAAGTGCTCTTCATAGCTCATATAATGCATTATGAAAAATTAACTAACTCTCACTCAATTTTTCAACCATCTCTTGTCTCTTCGTCCTAGAAATATTCAACTACTCCTTGAGTTTCTCAATCATATCTTCAGCCTCTGCAAGTTTCCTTCTATAAAACTCCATGTATTCATTAAGGACCTCTGCTAAGTTGTTAGGCTTCTTCAACGGAACTAGGATCTGATACCAATTATTAGTATATAGAGGCACTAGGGGTAGGGGGGTTGAATAAGTGTAAATAAGTAATGAACCAATTCAACCAATAATCATATAATGCTTTTAAATAAATTCCATGCAATTAAACATGTAAGTGTAAGGATGCAATAGAAGTAAAATTATTCAAACGTCCATAAAGCATAACATATAACACCATAATTTTAATTGTATATTATTCCTATTACTTTGGTTCGACAAAATATTTTCAAGGTAGTTGCTTTGGAAAAGATTAGGTCGATTACACCTGACATCATATGATAAAGATATAAGATAGAAAAGAACGTACATACAACGCATGAAAAGATGTAGTATGAAAATAATACATACATACAACACATGGAAAAGATATAATATGAAAATGAACATACATACATAAATACTACACATGAACCATTATTATAATTTAGAGAAACATGAGATATCCACTACATGAGCCATTTTATAATTGTAATGAATTGTAATTCACTGATATGCTCTTAGTTAAATGGTACACAGTAAACTATACAAAATGTGGCCCCTCAGTATATACAAATAAACCCATGGCCACTTTTATATACAATTTGATCTTCTTTCAATATACAAAATGTGGTCTCCAAATATGTATGTAGACCACTTCATATTCATTTATATTTACAAAAAAGCGAAGTTAGATTGTTTCACAATATTATACAAAATTGTCAAAATAATTCTACCATTTTGTAGAATGATTCTTCGTGATGTCCCAAAACTAATTGAGTGAACCTTTTGGATCAGCTCTAACCCTTATTGTGTCATGTATTGCCTCATGTTTAGATTCACAAAGTTTCCATAATTTCTTCTTACAAGGTCTACCATTATACTTTATCAATTCAATATTTGTTGCAACAAGAAGGTTTGAGTAATGCAAAATATGTTTATGTGTCTCATAGTCCTCAAACAACCACTTCTTGCATTTTTGGATAGGGTACCTACATTTCATAGAAGCACAAATTAATAAAAAATTGAACATATAAAGCGTAATAGAATGATGGTAAGAGGTCTCAAAGTTGTCAAACAAGAACACATTGTATTTTGATAGTGTACCATCTAAGTCATGTCCCTGTCACAACAACAAATCCTATTGGGTACTCAATACCCTCTCCATCAATAACTGTAGTTGTCAATTTATTTTTTCCCTCAATACAACGACACAAAAAGTAATCAGTCCCTTCCTCATTGTTCTCATCTGCAATAATTTCATATACATGACCTGTAGCTTATAGAGGGACAAGTTAACACCCTAAACACTTAACCACCTAATAAAATGAGTTCACATAGGTTCAAAAAATTTCATCTCAAAATGAAGAATAAATTGAGAAATTACCTGGTTCAACTAGGTCAGATATGTGATCAAAGTTCATTGATGCTTCAAACTGGCTCAATTATAGTGCTCTAGGAAGTTATGTATCAAGCGGTTGCAAAGGTGTATAAGACCATTCGTCAATCTACTCTTTTTATTTTCATTCCTCCCACGCAAAATTCATACAAGACAAGAAAAAATATGACATTAATCTAGTATAAATACCCAATGATGCTACATTTGAACTTCTAAATGAGTTCATGTCACTTGATCCTATAAGTGTACAAAAATCTAGATAGTTTTCAATGTTAGACTCGCCTATCAACCAAAAAAATCTATTAATCGTAGACTTACCTTCATTACTTGTTCCCATCATAGAGTTGCACCATCGCACAATTTTTTTTGCATTTATTAACTCTGCACCACCTTCATACTTCAATTCCTCAATGGAAAGAGCTCTTTTTACACATGTACATGCACCACCATGCTCGCCTTTTCCATGTCCCACCCTGGTGAAATTACAAAAATTTTAATCATCACTTCTAACATGCATCCTACTCAACCAATAGAACATCCTTACATTCTTGAATTGTGAGCTCCAATTGTCTGACCATATTATGTGTTGGTTGTACTCAATACCTCTTTCCCTTAAATTCTCATAGAAAACTTTCAAGAAACCTTGCACAAACTCTGATGAATGTGTGTGATCATCACTGATGTAGAAGTGATACTCTCTTAAAACCTTTCTATCTACATCTGTGCTATCATGTGCATGTAATAATGTTATATGTACAAAGATCGTCACTTGTATAGAATGGTAATACATTGCTTGCACTTCAGTCTGAGGTTTAAGTGTATAATTCTCAGCAAAATCAATAATGGAGACAATAGTACCAAGGGAAAAACCATCCTTACATATCTTGACTTTCTCATCCAACCACCTAGCTCAATGTGAATGACGTATGTACTCATAAACTAGTTTCTCTTAAAAAATCTTCATAAAATCAGCTACGCATATATCATTTTTCACTAACTCACACCTCTTAAGTTCTTTCCCATCTTTTAGATCATAAGTTACTCTCTTGTATTTTCCAAAAGAAACTAGTGTATTTCCAATCTCATTTGTGCTCTCTAGATGGTGACATATCCGCAACTTTATCATACCACCACATGCACTATATACAAGATCCATTCAAACACATCATCTTATAATAAATGCAACCATCATCTTGATTGCATAATACACTTGACAAAAAATCTCTTGATGACGTCAGAGGTGCTTGAAGACCACATTCCTAAAAAATAGTGCTAGTGTGCAAAGTACAACAAACATGATGATATATATCATAATGCATGGAAAATTCAATATGTACCCTGCAACAACACATGGTGCACACATGATTAATCTTGACATAAAAGGTTTTTTCCATTTCAAAAAATCTTTGACTAATTTTAATTTGAGGAAATCGTTGGAGGAATCTTTCATAAAATTATGTTTTTGTCATGCCAAAACTTTTTAATTGATGTTCTTAATGCATCAAAAACAACCTTGTCCTTGCATGGGAGTCTACCCGAGAATGACCAAAGAGAATTAGTGTTTGGATCCTCAATTTTGTCTCGCTTGTGTAAGGCTCTCCATAATGTTGATCTACCTATCCTTAACGACTTGCTTGGTTTTCTTACTATATGAGATTTTTTCATTTTCTTTCCCATTATAGTTGATGTGAGGACACGTCGAGTAACATTAGCATCTTTACTACGTGATTTTGAACCAATGGATTAGTATGAATCGCGTAGATTTCTCACAATGGTTTTCTCAGTACTATTTTCAGATGTTCTCAACCCCACAATTCTCATTATCTCTCTAAATTTCAGATTCTTAATCATTTCAACAACTACTTGACATCTTCCACTTTGATTTAATTTTTCAAAATAGTTATTCCAAATCTTTTTAACAATTCTTCTACAATTTCTTTCTAACATTTTATCATGAATTGACCTCAAAATATTTTCATCAATGTCAATTAGAAACTTTGCTTTTCTACGAATTATTCTAGGAGGTGTTAACATAGGTGCATGCTCTACATTTTCATTAGATGAATTAGGTGCATTTATCCCCATTATTTCAATTGGTGTATGTTGAATATTTTCAATTTTATTATGTGCATTTTGTTCATTAATGACATCGAATTGAAATGGTGCATTAGATGAATTAGGTGCATTTATCCCCGTCATTTCAATTGGTGTATATTGAAAATTTTCATTAGCTAAACTAGGTGTATTTGTCACATTATTATTAACATCTTCATTTTCATCACTTACATTGCATGTATTTGATGATGTACTTTGTTGTATTCTCCTCATGCGCTCACTTTGTATTTCCTTTTCTGTCTCTTGTTGTTCAATTGTTCCTCTTTTGTTCTTTCCCATTGTTTGTATTGAATGGACCCTACAAATAATGTCATGAACATAGAATAACATGTGAACATAAAATCCAAAAAATAAGAACAAATCAATCATTTTCTTGAAATGTGAACTTACAATGATAAAATAACATCAAAAACACCAATAAACAACACAATTCAATCATTGCAAAGAAAAAACATGAAAAAAGTGCAGACATGTCTGTTACTGGCATAAAACAACAAAAAGGTAGCAGTGGGACCTCGGGACAACTTGCAATGACTATTTTTAGACCGTTGAAGCAAACAAACTTGCAATGTTCCTAATTCAATAGAACTCGATCGGGTTCTAAGGAGTTGATAATTCAACATTCCTCTTTCCTCAAAACCCAATCGAGTTAGGAGAACATAATGGATCAACGTTCCTAATTCCTAAGAACCTGATCAGGTTCTAAAAAACTAAGAAAAAAGGAGAGAGAGAGAGAGAGAGAGAGAGAGAGAGAGAGAGAGAGAGAGAGAGAGAGAGAGCATAATTTTTACTTCTTCAGAACCTAATCAGGTTTTGAAGAAGTGAAAATTGTACATTTTATTCTCGAGAACCTAATCGAGTTATATAGGAGTTGAAAAGTACTTTTTTCTTTTCAGAACCCAAATGGTTTAATTGAAATTTAGAAACCTGATCGGGTTATGGCTTGGGAAGAGGCTTGGAAAATGACCCAAAGGCTTGGAGGCTCATTTTCCATCCATTTTTGTTCTTTTAGATGTTTTTCATCTTGTAAGATGAATTCTCAACTTTATCTTCATTAGATTTATAATTTTTCAAGAGGGTAGCTCTATAATTTTCACCATAATCTCATACGTCTTCTTAGCTTTCTAACCATAAAATTTTTTCTATTTTTGGAGAACATTAGCATAGTAAACATTATTTTTCTTTACTAGTATCTTGACAGTCCTCACAGACATATGTCTACCATTTTTTTAATAACTTTTGATATACTTAACCAAATTACAAATAAATTACATATTATTATTCTACACTTGATTCTATACACTTTTTAAAAAAAAATCATTTTTCAATTATTTTGATGCAAGTTATGCCTAGCGCACGAATAGGTACCAAATTTTTAGGATGCAGTCACTTCAAAAAATATAGGAAAACAAATACTCATCAGAAAATTACAAAAAATACATAAATTCTAGATCTCACTCTTACCTATCATCCTATTAAAGGGATTTGAAAAATATTGAATACAACTATATATTTTGTACAATGCACAAAAATAGCTATGTTATGTTTTTTGAAAAAATTAGGAATAGGTTTCCGTGCACGTGGGGTTTGACCCTCTTAATCTTATCATTTTTTTAAAAAATAGTATTTTAGAAACTAGATTCAGAGTAATACATTTTTTAGTTTTTACAGGTCTTCTTATTTTGTGTGAATGACCCTCAAACGTCTATTCCAAGTTCAAGTTTACCTGATTTCAGAAAAAATGTGTCCACTTATACCCCCTTTTTGGTTCACAACTTGGTGCACATACCCTGCGCACTTTCCAAACATTTCTTATATCCTTCACAAACACCTCGAGATCATAATCATAACCCTAAAACATTTTATCGATCTCTCATAAACTATTTTATCAACTTTTCTTTGCATGTCGGCTAAGAACATAAAAACATCTTCAAATTCCTTAAACTTGGTCACCTTGATTAATGTAAGTTGACAACTCATTAGGCACATAATCCTAGATCATCCTAATGCATCATGAAGCTCAAAAAAATAATCAAATCCATCACACTCATCGAATATGTTAGCATTTCATGCTAAACCTAAAGAACGTTGTTACCACCAACTGAAATACTTGTAAATGCCTTGTGTACCATCAAAATCACAAACCCTTTGAATGGTAGACACATTGTTATTTACTTAACACATTCCCAGTTGTTCAACCAAATATCTCACCTTAATTACGTGTGTGAAACTATTCTCTGAAACTCTATTACACTAGCAATAGTAAAATAACTAGTCTTGATCTGTGACATCATAACTCGATTAAATCATCATGCCAGTAATTGAAACTTGGAATGAACCATTTAGAAAACCTCCATATCATCCCATGAGGTGTGTGACTCCTCATCTTCAGTAAAATTCCTCTTTCATTCTTCTGATCATCTTGCATTACTGGAAAAATGACACAACAAATATCCAAACTACATAATAGACATGTTTACATCAATGAAACACATCCAAATTGCCAACAATATCACCCTTTAGCATTGATGGAAACATGTGATGGGAAAAAAATAATACAATACAAAACCAACAGTACTACCAACAATATCCACAATATCTTTTGGCGTCTCTAACTATGCTCTGCTACCTCATTTTTGCTCTTTCACTGCTCTCCCCTAAGAACAAACTTACCCTAGTTCCAATCTGATTACATGCTCTTCTCTTGAAAGTTTCTTCCCCTTAGATGTACACTCATCTTATTGGATAAAACTCTTTGTTATGTGCAAGTATATAAACTTTCTCTTTACAAATGTTCTTCTCTCTTGCACTTTCTTTTCACACCTGATTGTTTTTCACATATTCTCTCTCTCCCCCTTTGACATTAATGAAAAAGGTGCATTACCTTCTCTGGGCCACCAAACACATCCAACTACTAATCAAACACATCTTCCTTACCATTCTTACTACTCCCCCTGAGTAGCACCCTCCATACATCAATCTAGTTGTAAGATTCTTCTTTATAGCATACTAGACTGATACAATCTCTTACATCTTAGTTCTAATTAGGAGGGTATTGACCCCTAACTTGCCTATGATATTCTCAAATGTATCCTTAGGTAATGGATTTTTGAATATATCTTCTATATGTTCATTGGTAGACACATACTCCAATCTTACTTCCCTTTCATTCACCTTTTCTCTCAGAAAATAGTCCTTGATTCATATGTGCTTGGTCTCAGAATGATGTATTAGATTCTTAGAAATATTTGTGGCACTTGAATTATCATAGTAACTCAAAATAGGTTCATCAAAAATAATTCTAATATCAGATAACATATGCTTCATCTAGATTATTTGAGTACAATTATAAACTATAGAAATGTATTATGCCTCCATAGTAGACACAAAAATTGAATTTTTCTTCTCAGTCATCCATGACACCAACTTGCTACCCAAAAAGAATGTGCCACCACTTGTGCTCTTTTTTTCATCAATATTACATGTCCAGTCAGTATTTGTATATGCACATAAAGTGAATTCATTATCCTTAAGATACCACATTCTAAAGTCTATTGTCTCTTTTAGATATCTAAATATCCTTTTGAATGCTACTTCATAATTGTGTCTAGGATCAACTTGAAATCTTGCAACAAGAAACATTGTGTTCATTATATCAGGTATTTTTTGATTCAAGTATAACAAACCATCAACCATTAATCTATAACTTGACTGATTAACCTTGGGGGACTCATCGTCTCTTGATAACTTGCAACCAGTTACCATGTGTGTTCCCATTGGTTTTGAGTCATCTATTCCAAACTTCCTTAGCAATTCCCTTGTACATACTTATCTTAGTAAGGAAAACTGCTTATCTAATTGAGTAACTTGTAGACCTTGAAAGAATTTAATTTCTACTATCATGGACATTTCAATTTTTTTTTGCATTTCAAGTGCAAACTCTTTATTTAACTTGTTATCTCCACCAAATATAATGTCATTCACAAAGACCTCTTCAATAAGAATATTCTCATTATCAATTTTGAAATACATATTATTATTTGCATTACCTTTGTTGAATCCAATTTTGTGTAGATAATTTTCCAATCTATAATTGATGTAGGAGCATCCTAGGATTCTTTTCAATCCTGTGTCAAACAAAAACATTTTTTTTTTGGAGTTCGGTGGCTTGGTGGAGATCCTCGGTTGAAGGTTGCTCGATAGTTGGTTTCTCAGTCACTGCTTGGTCTCAGTAACTATTTTTTTCAGAGGCTTCATCGAGTGGGGTGTTGATGGCTCGGTCTTCTGAGTGGGTTGTTAGTGACTCAGTGGTTTCACCATGTGAGTTTTCTTCTGCTAGGGGGTCTATTTCACCGAGTGGGCTTTTGATGCTCGATGACTTATCTCACCGACTATGTTTTATTTTTGGGATCTCGAGGCCGACTTGTGCAGTTAATTTTGGTCATGAAAATTATTGTGGATATCTCATTAGGGATTGTGTGGACCTAAATTTGGGTTGGTGACTTCTCCTATGTTGGATTTTGTGGATATTTTAGGCCGACCTCTTTGTTTCCACTTATATAAAATTAGTGTTTTACTCTTTATTTTGGAGGAGGAAAGATTGGAGGAGAGATTTGTGTGTTAGATCTAAGAATTTGGGGTAGGAATCATATTTTTAGAGGAAGGTAAATGACTTGATTCTTGCAGAAGATCTGTGATAGATCTTAGTGTGAATTCTTTGTATTTGGCCATAACCGGTAAGGCCTTACAGCTCGACATGTTGGATGTAATTTCCTGTTTGAGATAATAAAAATTTTATGTTGATTTTCTACCTCTATGTTATTTGTGAATTCCATTGTGGTTTTTGTTTAACTACAAGGTTGGAATATCCATTCTTGGATCCTTCGGCCTTGACTACATCAGGTGATATCAGAGAAAGGTTGCATTGTTGGAGATCGGTGGATTGACGATGCCTCCAAAGAAAACTTGTGAGATCACAAAGGAGGAAACTACCAGGGAAGTCAATCATGAAGATTTTAGGGCTTTGTAGAAACAAGTATAAGATCTACAAGAGGAGTTCTAAAAAAAGAATGCATTGAAAGAGGATTGATATAGTGATGAAGAATCTAAGGAAGAAGAACATTTTGAGGAAGTTGCAGAAGAACTCTGAGATCTAGAACAGACCAGATTTCTTAAAGCTATGTCTAAATTTTTTAAAATACCTAAGATTTAAGTTTCTACATTTTTTTGTATTCTTAGGCTAGAGGAATTGATTGATTGGATTAATGAGATGGATGAATACTTCGAGTATGAGGAAGTAGAAGATCCTGACCCAGTTTGATTTGCAAAGGCCAAGTTGAAAGGTCATGCAAATATATGGTGGAGAGAAGTTCAATTAGAAAGGAGTAGAAGAGGAAAGGAAAATATTACTAGGTGGAATCGAATGGCTGAAAAGCTAAAAAGGCAATTCATTCTAGTGGATTATGAATTGGATATGTGCAAAAAGATGCATTCCTTAAAGTAGACAAACAAATCAGTGTAGGAGTATACTGAGTCCAGTTTTATAGAATCCTGATTAGGACTAGTCATTTTGAATCTGATAAAGAAAAGGTTGATAGGTATGTTTATGGCTTGAGACCTAGTATTCAAGAAGATTTACTTGTTGTTTAGATGAGAATAATAGGAGATGCTTCTCAGAAGGCATTAAAGATTTAAGAGAAGTTGAACAAGAAGTTTGAAGGAAGACAGAATAACAAAAACTGAGGTGGTAAGACTGGTGAAACAACTATTGGGGGTAATGTGGTAGAGAATCCTAAGCAAGCCGATGAAGGATCTAGAAGTAGTCAAACCACTAGGAACTACAATTTTGGACAAAGAGGAAGAGGGAGAAGTGAGTTTATAGGTACTTGTTTTCAATGTGCTGAGAAGGGTCATAGAGATTTTCAATGTCCTAAAAGAAGAGTTGCACTAACTACTGACGAAGGCACATTGAATACTGTAGAAGAAGGTGAAGTTCTTATCACTAGAAGATTGGCTTTATGTGTTAATGAACCAATGAAAAGAATGAATTTTTTCATAACTAGATGTAAGTGTAAGGATAAGGTACGTAATGTTATAATTGATGGTGGCAGTTCTCAAAACTTTGTTTCAGAAGAGATGGTTAGTAAATTGAAGTTGGAAATGAGGAAACATCCTAATCCTTATCAGATTAGTTGGACAAAAGATTTGTCTAAGGTTAGGATTGAAGAGAAATGCCTAGTTTATTTTAAGATTGGGGCTTATCATGATGTGATATTATGTGATGTTTTGCCTATGGATTCTTGTCACCTATTACTTGGAACACCTTGGCAATTTTATATACATACTATGTTCGATGGTCATGCTAATACCTATGTGGTTAGGAAGGGAGGTTATGAGCATAAACTGATACCTTTGCATGAAGCATGAGTGAAAAGATGTGGATTTATCAGATGTTGTTCGAGTGACATTGGCAGACATGAGGAGCAGAGAATTGATGAACTTATTCTTATGAGTAAAATGAAGGAGGAACTGAAGGAAAGAGTTAAGGAGTGTGACATCTTGGATGAATTTGTAAAGATCAAGAAATAAGTGACATTTCTGACTAAGGTGGTACAACAGATGTTGGCACTTATTAGATAGGGAGATTCAGATGATACCAAGTTAGTCAGTAAGTTTGGTGAGGATGTAGTTCACCAAAATACTGATGGTATCAGGAGTATACTAAGAGAGCACAAGAAGATATGGGATGGTCGAAGTCAATTATTTTTGGTTGCAGATAGGATATTTGAGAAAAGTGCAGGACAGATGAACTTGTCGAATGGGACAATGGACAGAGTGAAGACAACATGGAATGAAGGACAAGATGATGTATGGGTTAAGAACAAGTATGGAATACCTGTTCTAATTCCCTTAAGATGTTCATAATTCTTTTTAGGAACATCTTCTTTTTACTTGGGGTGTCTGATGTAGGAGCATCCTAGGATTCTTGGAAATCGTGTGTCAAACAAAAACATGTTTGTTTTTTGGAGTTCATTGGCTTGGTGGAGACCCTCGGTTGAAGGTTTCTCAGTCACTACTCGGTCTTTGTAACTATTATGTTTGGAGGATTCACCGACTGGGGTGTTGATGGCTCAGTCTTCTAAGTGGGTTTCTATTGACTCGATGGTTTCACCAAATGAGTTTTATGTTGCTCGGTGGTCTATTTCACCGAGTGGGCTTCTAATGCTCGGTGACTTACCTCACCGATTGTGTTTTATTTGTGGGATTTTGAGGCAGAGTTGTGTAGTTAATTTTGGTCACAACATTTATTGTAGACCTATCATTGGGGATTATGTGGACCTAAATCTAGGTTGTTGACTTCTCCAACGTTGGATTTTGTGGATCTTTTAGGCCGACTGCTTGGTTTCCTCTTTTATAAAATTAGTGGTCTATTCTTTTTTTGGAGGAGGACATATAAGAGCATAGATCTATGTGCTAGGTCTAATAAGTTGGGGTAGGAATTGTATGTTTGGAAAAAGGTAAATGGTCTGATGCTTGTAGAAGATTTATGATAGATCTTAGCATGAATTCTTTGTATTTGGTTGTAACCGAGAAGGCCTTACAACCTAGCATGTTGGATGTAATTTCTTTTTTGAGACACTAAAACTTCTATGTTTATTTCCTACATCTTTGTTATTTGTCAATTCCAGTGTAGTTTTTGTCTGGCTGCAAGGTTAGACTATCCATTATTGGGTCCTTTGGCCTTGACTGCGTCAAGAATACGAGGCTTTAGGGGCTTGCTTTAGTTTGTACAATGCTTTCTTCAATAGACACATCATATATGGTTCTTTTCTCATACTAAGACCATCAATTTTCTCTATATATACCTCTTTTTCTAACTCGCCACTCAAGAATGCTAACTTGGCATCCATTTGATAAACTTTTAAGTTCTTATGGGTTGCATATGCTAGGAATAGTCTAACTACTTCCAACCTTTTTACCGGTACAAATGTTTCATCATAATATATCCTTCCATTTGTGAATAAACTTTTCACACCAACCTTGATTTGTTCCTCACAACTTCCCCTTCCTCATTTATCTTTTTTCTGAATAGCCATTTTGTGCCAACAACCCATGTGTCATTATTCTCAATATGTGATAGCTCTTCTTTTATTGCATCAATCCAATGATCATCTCTACAGGATTTTCCTACATCCTTGGGCTTAGTATGAGACATCAAGCATATCTGATCTTGCACAATCCTTCTTCTTTTTTTAACTCCCTTATTCCTATCACCAATAATTTGTCCCTTATTGTGATTTAATTTCACATACCTTGGAGTCTTTTTCCTTGTCTTTGAGTTCTTAATTTCTTCTTCTTCTCCACTTGTGTAGGCTTCATCCTCTGGACTTTCTGTCACACTTGGGATTTTTTTTGCACTTTTTGATGTTGACTTTGATCATTAATATCCTTTTGATGTCCACATTCACTAAACCTTGACAAATTCTCAAGACTTTCATTCACTTTAACATTTGTGCTTTCCACTAACTTTTTCAACCTTTTTTTAAAGCACCTATATGCTTTACTTTTGGTAGAATAACCAAGGAATATACCTACATCATTCCTTGTATCAAACTTTTATATGTCTTCATCTCTTTTTATGTAACATCTACTACCAAAATTTTCAAAATACTTAATATTAGGCACATGACCACACCAAAGTTCATAGGGTGTCTTACTAGTTCCATGTTTGATCTGTACTTAGTTAAGAGTATATATTGTAGTGCTCACAACTTCTCTCCAAAACATCTGCAGAATATTTCTTTCAAGCATCATGGTCCTTGCAGTTACTAAAATAGATCTTTTCTTGCGCTCTGCTACACCATTTTATTGTGGATTCCTAGGAGAAGATAACTATATCTTGATTTCATGCATCTCATAGTATGTACTAAATGAATTTGATGTAAACTCTCTACCTCTATCTGATCTTAGTTTCTTTAGTTTTAAACCTATCTCATTCTCCACCATTGCCTTGAAAGCCTTGAACTTATCAAATTTCTCCTTCAAGAAGGTCACCCATACCATCTTTGAGTAATCATCAATTAGTAGAATAAAATATTTGTCACCTTGCAAACTTATTTCCTTAGTAGGGCCACATGAATCAGTATGTACAAGATCAAGCAAACCATTTGAATTTTCTTTCTTTGAGTGAAAAGTATCTCTTTTTTTCTTTCCCAACTAACATTCCTACAAAAAATAAAAGAATGTAGTTGTCATTGTGCATCCTCAATTAACACATCCTCTAAATGTCAATAGTGATGATTTTGAAACATTTTTTTGGATTTAACTACTTTTGTATAAACATTTTTGTGACATACCTGCAGACATTGGAATCACAAAAGATGAAATTATAACAAACTATATATTGTTTAAAACATCAAATTACACATGTTGGTACATTGATTGTCTTACAGAGAATATACAAACAAAAAATGAAGATGAAAATGATGATAATAATTACCAAAATCCCTATGATGTAGGTGTCTATGAATGGGAATACCTCTCCCAAATGGGCACCATAAATAATATTATAGTAAGTGAGCTACAACTCTTGGGTGGGTAGGAAAGACTTTGATATAAACTATCCATGGAGCACAAATACTATACAAGAAGAGTTTCATAATATTTTTTCCAATTTATATCAACAAGAAAATTCCACTACCAAGGAGTTATCCACCAATTAGTAGCTTCAAATAAAACATTTTCCCAGCTAGCACCCAAACAATGGCTTGTATTGAATATTGTACATTAGTACCATACAAATGTATGTCAAACAACACATTTTTGAATGATAATTCAAGGGACAAAAGGCATAGGTAAATCATTTCTCATTGACTGTATTAAGAAAACCATAAACATATCTAAAAATGGCATTGCAACTCTATTTATTGTACTTGCACCAACAGGTGTCGCTACTTACAATATACAAGCAATGACAATACATAAAAGTATTCATATCCCTCTTAAATAATTTCACCCTCTAATAGGAAATCTTTAATGGCTTTCCAAGAATGGTTCAAACACTTCAAATATATACTAATAGACAAGATGAGATTTTTAGGCCTAAAATTGGTGCTAAAAATAGACAGTCGATTGCGCCAAGCATTTCCTGAAAAATAACATGAAACCTTTTGTGGCATCTCTATTATTCTTGTTGGTGACCTTGGGTAGTTACCACCATTAATGAAAAATCCCAAATATGCATCACACTTCAAGGCATTGATTTTATGGCACACTTTCACAATTTTTGTAGCATTGGACACCATCTTCTGATAGTAAGGTGCATTTGAATCACAAAAAAAAGTTATGAACTATCCTTCAATACATAAGGAATGCTCAAGCTTCCCAAAATTAATGGGAGACTCTCATGGATCACACAAAAAATAATTTAACTATTGAATAAAAAAAATTTGATGTAGCAATCCATTTATTTTCTACCAATAACCTGGTGATGAAGCATAATAAAAAAATGTTTAAATAGTTAAACCTTCCCATTGCACTTAGCATTCCTTAAATTTTCTATCAAGTACACACAGAATATGATAATGATGATCATCTGGCACTAGAAGTATTGTTATGTGTAAAATAACAAGTCATATTAACAACTAATCTATGGATTCAAGTTAGCCTTATGAATGGCTCAATAGGTCAAGTCCAAGCAGTTGCCTATGAAAATAATTTAAAACCACCTAAACTTCTCAAGTATGTTATTTGTTAAATTAAATATTATAGTGGGCCCCTGTGAGCTATACAAATTCTGAGACTAGTGAAGGGTACTCCCCTTACTCAACCAAACACACACACAAAATGGTGCACCCAAGGATAGGAGGAACTTCAATAAAGTCATTCCAATCCTTGCATCAAGACTCACACAATAGAAGAAACAAAAAATAATGAAGATATATGAAAGATCTGCTTTCTTATTATCATCAAGAGATCAAGTACAATGGATCTGTGACATTTAGTCTTACATACAAGGCATACTAGCCTATGGTTAGAACCTTCTATAGGGTATCTTTTATATTATATATCACAAGATCACATTGATAGTCTATCTACTGAAGCTATACTACTTCTATGTGTCTCTCAGGGATAAATTACATGAGTTTATAAATCCTTCGCAAGCATCAGGTCGGTCTGAGAAAGATTATATTTCTCAAGAGTAGGAAAACATATTACATTATGGGTCATGACCCAAACCATAAGAATCTCTTGCAAATAGATAAAGCATGATGAGAGAGCACAAAAGTAGGTCAGCCATACATATAGACTCCTTGAGATATGAGCCATGAAGCTTCTTTGATTGGGAAAATCCTTCATAAAATTGGAAAACATAAATTGGTCATGAAACATGATGAACAAAGATGTTCTACCAGAACTAAAAGATAATCAAATGTGAAGAAGCCAATTGAGGTGTGAACCTAGGTGAAGGTAAAACATGATGCTAGGAATTCCCCATGAGGTGTGCAACAACAACTAATCCAAATTGAAGGAACGCGGAAAGAAACTCAGCAACAGACAAACAGATAACAAAATAGTTTTTTGGTTAATGCAAGATTGCCAAGAACCCAAGATGCTCATGCATAAGACACCCAAGGTTAATTGAGGGGATAAAGGAAAACCAAGAAGGTCAACCTTAGCCTGAGAAATCCATGAAGAATCTTTAACTAGCCAATCTTTCCATTTCAAAAGATATTTCTTGTATTGTTTGCCTCTTTTTGTTTCTGCCAATTCTACTATCCAAAATATTTTCTATCCCCTCCATCTTCTTCTTAGGATACTATTTTTCAACATCTCATTCATCCCTTCACAAAAATCTGATTCATGGTACTCATATAGATCTACAACATTGAATATAAGTGATATGTCCATGTCATTTAATGGTAGCTCTACTTCATATGCATTCCTCGACTCAAATCTTCTCAAGATTTTGTATGGTCCAAAATTCCTCATCTTCAACTTGTTATGTGTTCCAATAGCAAATCTACCTTTCCTCAAATAAATCATTACCTCCTTTTCTACATCAAATTCTCTCTCTCTCTCTCTCTCTCTCTCTCTCTCTCTCTCTCTCTCTCTCTCTCTCTCTCTCTCTTNATTCTCTCTCTCTCTCTCTCTCTCTCTCTCTCTCTCTCTCTCTCTCTCTCTCTCTCTCTCTCTCTATACTTCTGGTTCATATCTTCCAAAATGTTGTTTCACTTGATTGTGTAATTCACTCATGTGCTCTACAAATTCTTATGCTTCTGCACTCCTTTTGAATTCATTACTAATATCCCTCAATTATGATACTCTCTTAAGATTCATGTCTGTAATTATCTTAAATGGTGTCTTCTTTGCACTCATGTTCACTAAATTATTATATGAAAACTCTACTTGTGCGAGAACTAAATCCCAATTCCCAATATTTTCTCCAACCAAACATCTTAGTAAGTTACCCAAGATTTTGTTCACTACATCTATTTTTCCATCTATTTATGGATGAATTTTAGAACTAAAATTCAATTCAGTATTCATCTTCCTACAAAGTGTCCTCCAAAAATAACCAACAAACTTACTATCCCAGACTGAAACTATACTCTTAGGTAATTCATGCAATCTCACAATTTCTTTGAAAAACAAATCTATTACATGTATTGCATTTTTTTTTCCTTCTTACAAGATATAAAATGAGACATCTTTGAAAATATATCCACTACCACAAATATAGAATCATTACCTCTTAGGGTCTTCGGTAAGCCAAGTATAAAATCCATGCTAATGTCTTCCCATGGTCTAGTTGGTATTGTCAAAGGCATATACAATCTAGTGTTCTGACTACTTCCCTTGGAAACTTGACAAATTTTACAATTCTAAACAAATTTCCTTACATCCTTATGAATCTGGGACCAAAAATAATTCTCATTCACCAAAGACACTATCTTGTCAATTCCAAAGTATCCATTTAAACCTCAATAATTATTTTCATTAATCATATTATCCCTTATTGAACTTCTAGGTATACACGAATGAATTCCTCTCAATAACATGCATTCTTGAATGAAATAATATAACTATTTACTTTGGTCTACAATAATAGGCTCTTTGAAATCTTTCCAAGGTTCTGCAAAATCAAGTTCGTTCTCATACAAGGTCTTCAACTCATCAAATCCCAATACTTCGATTCTGATCTCTATCAATAAATTCCTCCTTCTACTCAAGCATTAAAAAATTTATGTGTCTTACCACTCCAATTATTCAACACAAATGTGTAACTCTGCAATAATTCAACCCATCTCATGTGTCTCTAATTCAACTTACCTTGACTGTTAAAATATTGTAATGCTTGATTATTGGTATACAATACAAATTGCTTAGGCAACGAGTAATGTCTCCATTTCTTCAAGGATTGAATTAAATCATAAATTCTTTATCATAAACTTAATATCTTCTCTTGGTATCATTCAAATTTTCACTAAAATAAGAAATCAATCTTCCTTCCTGAGCTAACACTACTCCAATTGCATTCTCACTTGAATCGTATTCCATTTGAAATACCTTATTGATATCAGGTAAGGACAATATAGGTTGTTCAAACACCTTTTGTTTTAACAATTCAAAAGTCCCTTGTGCTCCATGGATCCACTACAAATATTTTCCTATCTCCTCTCATTATCTCTGTCATGGGATTACAAACCAAGATAAAATTCCTAATAAACTTCTGGCAGAGACTAGCCAATCCATGAAATGATCTTACCTCTCCAACACTTTTAGGTGTAGACCACTCAACAATTTAGTTTACCTCCTCAGGGTCTATCTTTAATCATTCTACTGAGATCAAAAAACCCAAGTATACTATCTCTTCCTTCATGAAAGATTACTTCGTGATATTTATCAACTTAATCTCTATAACCCTTGCCTCAGATGCAACAAATGGTCCTCCCTACTCTTACTAAAAATCAAAATGTCATCAAGGTAAACAATCACAAACTTACCCAATAATTTCATTAATACTTCATTATGAAAGTACTCAGTGCATTTGTCAATCCAATAGGCATCACTAACCACTCATACAATCTTTCATTTTTATATGATGTTGTCTTCCACTCATCACCCTCTCTAATTATGATCTGATTATAACCACTCTTTAGATCAATCTTTGTGAAATATCTTGCTCCACTCAAGAAATCCATTATATCATCCTTCCTAAGAAAAGGAAACATATACTTCACTGTAATCTTATTAATTTCTCTTGAATCAGTACACATTCTCCATCCTCCATTCTTCTTCAGTGATAATATTGTTGTTTTTATACAAGGACTCAAACTTTCTCTAATCAAACCTTTCCTCAACAACTCTTGCACTAGTCTATTCAATTCCTCATTCTTTGTAGGTGTCATCTGATGTGCTTCTTTATTAGGAAAGACAACTCCATGAACTAGATCCATGCAATACCTAATACTTCTTATAGGTGGTATCCATCAAGCACATTATCTGAGGTTGTTTCTTCATACTCAGTCAACAAATCCCTTATTTCGCCAGGATTTCCTTCTACTAATTCTAAATCAGTCTCCTTAGGTAAAGTATAACACATACTATCACTTTTTAGACCATCCAAGAATTTTCTTCCTTCAACCAAAAAAATTCTGACATTGGTTTAATTCTCATTTTTAGGAGTCTTGACTAGGAGTAGCAATAGTTGTTTCATACCATTAGCAACAATAGTATACATATTCCTTCTTCCATCATGCAAATCTTTTCTATCATACTACCATGGTCTACCCAAAAAGATATAAAAAACATCCATAGGCATAATATCATAAAGAACTTCATCATGATAAGATCACATCTTCAATTTTACTATGCATTGTTCACTTACTAGTACCTTATGATCGTCCTTGATCCATGAAATTTGATAAGGCTTCGGGTGTTTCAACCTCTACAACTTCAATTTATTCACCAACTCTTCGGAGGGTGAGTTATCTGAACTACTATTGTTAATGATTACTTTGCAACATTTTCTGTCAACTTTTTTTCTAGTCTTGAACAAAATTATCCTTAGCATTGGTTCTTGATCTCTCTTTGATCATGACATAGGGCTCTCCTAACCATTGGGGCTTCTCCATCTTCGGGTCGGCTCAAACGTTTACTAGATTCTTCCTCCAAAAAAGCATTTTGGCCACTGCTCTCAATCCTCTTGCTTGAAATTCCTTGAGTACATTTAAAATATTGGTGTCCTTCACCACCACACTTAAAATAGGTTCCTCTAAACACTCTCTTGTCATCTTTCTTATAGCTACTTGATCCACCTCCTCTCTAAAAATTTTGGTTATCCCTTTGGTATGATTTCTCCTACTTGAATTTTTTTTCCTTTACTCTGATCCAAATAATATCTTCCTCCTCCAAAATGTCTACCCCTTTAGGATCTTCCACCTCTTCCTCTTTGTCTTTTTTCATCCCTTTTGTTCAATTTATCCTCATCTTTTAGGGCATGTTGGTAAGCTTCCTCCACACTTTGTAATTTAACCAAACTGATATCATCATTGATGTCCTCAAACCATTCAGGTACCTTGCAACTCTCTTAGCATCATCATAAGTATGTCTAGATCTAATATTAGAATTATTTGGTGTACTCCTTCACACTAAGATCCCTCTTTTTTAGATTTTGCAACTTCCTAAACACACTTAGTTGATAATCAGCGGGTAAGAATTTGTCCTTCAATTTTTTTTCCATCTTATCCCATGGTTTGATCTTGTCCTTGCCTCTTTTTCCCTATCGATCTATAAATATTCCCACCATAATGATGCATGTCCCTTTAAATTTATGCAACCATACTTCACCTTTTTATCTTCATCGATACCTTCATATTCAAAGTACTCCATCTCTATGATCCAATCAAGTAATTCATTTGAGTCTATTTTACCATTATAATTTGGTGGATTAAAATGAGGTCTTGCATTAACTCTAGTTAGGGCCATTATAAATCTATCATCTCCTTGTTCAAGTTCCACTTTAGGTGGTGCTTCACCTCCTTCAGTTGCTTCTTCATTTTTCTCTTCCTCTTTATTACTTACATCCTCTATGTGTCAACCTCTTCTCTTGGCCATCTCAACAGCCTCTAATCTAGTTGAAATCTATCTCAACTTATCCAACACAACTAGATTTGCATCTCTCCTTCCACCTCTAGAATTTCATATCTAAGAAATCCTATGTGAATCCTCTACAATTTCAGGTCAAATCCTTAGTCTTCCACCCCACAACAAATCAACTTCAATACTTTTCCAACTTAGGGACCACAATCTGCAACAACATAATTAGAAGCTTACTCTGATACCACTTGGTGCAGCCAAGGACAAGAGGAAATTTAATGAAGTCAGTCCAAACCTTGTAGCAAGAGTCACACTATGGAAGAAATGCAATAAAATGGAGAGATATTCAATATCTTCTTTCTTATTATCATCAAGAGATCAAGTACAATGGATCTACAACATGTAGTCGTACATACCATGCATACTAGTATGTGGTTAAAACCTTTTATAGGTTATCTTTTATGTTGTCTATTACAAGATCACGTTGATAGTATATCTACCAAATTTATTCCACTTCTCCATGCCTCTCAGGGATCAATTACATGATTTTATAAATCCTTCACAAGCATCAGGTCGGCCTGAGAAAGATTACATTTTCTAAGAACAGGAAAACATATTACATTATGGACTAGGACCCAGACCATAAGAATCTCTTACAAATAGATAAAATATGATGAGAGAACCCACAAGTAGGTCATTCATACATATATAATCATCAAGATATTAAAGCCACAAAGCTTCCCCAATTGGTAAATCCTTTGCAAGATCAGTAACCACAAGTTGGCCGTGAAATATGAAGAACATAGATGTTCTGCCAGAATTACAAGATTTCTCAAATGTGGATAAGCCAATCGAGGTATGTACCTAGGTGAAGTAAAATATGATTCCATGAATGCACCATGAGGTGCACAACAATAATTTATCCAAATTAAAGAGATGTTGAAAGAAGCTAAGCAATGGACAAACAAAAAATAGAATATTTTTTGGTTGATGCAAGATTGCCAAGAACCCAAGATGCTCCTGCATTACAACACAACAGGGAAATAAATAAAAAATTTAAAGAACAACACAATGGAAAGAACATAAACACTTTATTTATATTATCTTCAATAAATTACATTACAATATTTAGAAAAAAAAATAACATGCTATAACCACATGGGCATTTTCATTACAATATTATGCAAGACAGAGCCATAATCTACACAGCTGGAACTAAACCTGAAACCCCCCTTCATCCCTATATAAGTAGAAAAATCATCTACCTTAGAATATTATAGATAGTGAAATTTTCTCATTTTGGTGCCTCGTAGTTGAATTTGTCGTCTTAAGTGAATTTTCTATCTCTTCCATTTTGTATTGAAAATTGAGTCCTAAAGGCACAACTTTTGAAAACCATAACTTGTGAATTTTTGAGTTGATTGGCTATTATGACCCCATTTCAAAAATAACATAAAGCGCTCTATAGCCTTGAGCTAGAAAATTATAAATTGATCAAAGTTTGATCCCCTTTTGGAGCATCTAATGCCTTTTAAACTGAGTTCAAAGCTTTTGTACCACCCCGCCAAAACATAAAATTCAATATCTTCAAAAGAATACCTTATCTTTCCATTAAACCTTACCAACAAGCTTATATATCCAAAATAAACCTTCAGGGAAGAAATTAGAACAATTCATTCTCAAATGAACAAGTTACTAGAAATAGTAAACTTGCCAAAAATAGTAACCATGTCCAAAGACAGCCCTTATTGAAAAAGTAGACAATATTTTTGGGTGATACAAGATTTCTCTTACACCCTGGATGCTCATGCATCAAAGTCACACACCCATTGTCTCTATAGTGCATGGAAATCATGCATAGCTTCCATTGACAATGGCATGGGGAATTACAATACACAAATCTAAAGGATTAAGATTAAACAATGCTACGATTATCATAGGGAGAACTGAGAAACAAGGGCTTATGTTTACAACTATTTCAAGAGTAAAGACAATTGAAAATTTACGGATTGAACCACCATTCTCTTTTGAAACATATTCCAAGATGAAAAATAGTTCTTATACAATTATTACGAAAAAGGAGGAGGTGCATCTATAGTCATTGTTTGTTAATGTATAATGCAACATCTTCCAAACATTGAACATGTACCTCAGAGGTGTTAGTTACTTTACAAGTATTTCTCTCCTCTATTGTTTACACATATTGTCAATAATATTATGGAACATTTTATGCATCAAAGCATGAAAGCATGCAAATATGGTATGTATATTAAATAATGCATGTATTTTAAATTAGTTACTTTTGACTGCTCTCTCTCTCTCTCTCTCTCTCTCTCTCTCTCTCTCTCTCTTAAAATGTTCCATTGCCTTAACATCTTTTTTGTTGTTATCTCCCACAGGTCGCCAAAATTATTGTTTCCCCTTGAATTTACTTTGTTTTCCTTTGTGATGTTACATATGGATATATATTCCAATGATACTTAATTATATCTGGGAAGAATTATTTGTAATTCAAAGGTTATACATCGCATTATATAGAAATAAGCTTGTTAGATTCATTTTTTGTTTGCTAGTGGTTTTCCAATAGTAGACATGTGATTTTAGTTTCATCTCCTATAAATCTGGGAATTTAAACAATAGCGACCTTACTTACTATTTTGACATATTACTTTTCAAAAGTGATACACTGGTCTACTATTCATTGTATCAAGAATACATATTTTTTTTCTTTATTGGTACATGGTATATTATCTTGGTTAAGCATATTCTTCTTCAAAACCTTCTAGCAAAATCTGAAAGTATGTGACTTTTATCTCACTATCCAAAATATTGACCTTCTTCCTCAAAATAATAATTTTAAAATAGTTACAGTAGGCCAATCTAAAAGAAAAGAACCAATAGATTGGAACATAATCATTCCATATTTGTATTTCATCTTTGCTTTCAACCTATTCTTTGATCTTCATAGTGCTCAATGCACTGTACTTTATTATATCATGCATTAGCTACTAACAATTTATTAAATTGTGCATTACTAGCCATGATTAAGCTTTCTTTACCCAACCCTTTAATTGAAGAAAGTGAGTGCTAATACTCGATCTCCATGTTGACGTGCTTCAAAATTTAAAAAATGTATCAATACTTTTGAGTTGATTCTAACATTTTGTTTTATGATTTGACAATAGAAAATTAGTGAAGAATTTGATCTAGATATAAGTATTCATTGTCACATGCAACAAGGAGACATGGATAAAAGAAAGCCTGCTATCCCAAAGCACAAAAAAAATGTTTGAATCAACTAGTTAAAATACTCCAAAAAATAGTTGTGGGCCATCCAAAAAACTAAATTGTTTAATTTCTTATTGGATAATTTTGTGGACCACATAGATCAAAAAAATAATAGTGTAGAACCTATACTGCATGAATTGAAAACAACATACTTGTCACCCAAATAAAATTTCACACTCTATTTTACCTAAACAATTCAGCATGCCTTATTACAAGACATACTTTTTTATAGGAGAGGAAAACATATTTTAATACCCATAGAAAAACTAAGAATATGTTTTACAATAATAATTATTTAACAAACACATCAATTGTTTCTAGTAGATGTATTAGGCACTACCCGACTCGCCTTGAGTGGGTGTACAATGACGAAGAATTGCTTCGCAATAGCTTATGCCCCTAAAGGGTTGCGTTGCCACAATAGTTAAACAAAAAACATATCAAAACCAAAACTACATATCAGAAACTGAGTGTGGAACCAAGATGCCTTGATCCTGTGGATACGAATGTTCCCACAATACTCTATCCCACTTTTGGGAATGAAGAAAAATTGATTGTGGAAAAAAATTCATTTTCAACCCCTTCATGCGAAGAGAGTTCTTCGCACAAAGGGGGTAAATCCATTCGTGTGAACACAATGATGTGTGGGTGTTCACGTGAAGTACCCTATGTGGGGGTGCTCGTGTGAACACCCCATCATGCGAAGACCCCCTTCGCTAGATTAAAAATATATTTTCGGCGGTCAATTTCATTTTCATCTCTACTATTCAGTAAGCTTGTGGACTGGTTGGAGAGAACTCGGTGACGTCCCAATTTGACATCAGTGTTTTGTGAGCACTTCCAACCTCTTTTGATCATCATTGATATCAGGTGCACACATTTCTTCATTTTATATTTATTTTTATTTTAAATTATATGTTTTTCAATTATTTAACTTAGTTTTTCCTTATTAGTAATTTTTTAATTTAAAAAGAAAAGATTTTTATTAGATAATGTAAATCTAAAGAAAATGTTAGAAAACCATAAAAAATATTAGAAAACTATTAGAAAACTTTAGAAAATGTTAGAAAATTGTAGAAAATATTAAAAAATTATTTGTTTTTAAATTTTTTTTAGTTAGTTATATTTGTAATTTTTATTTCCATAATTTATAATTATTTTAATTAAAAAATACAAAAACCTTAAGAAATTTTAGAAAATGTTAGAAAAAATTACTCACCAACACAATCTCTCTCTCTCTCTCTCTCTCTCTCTCTCTCTCTCTCTCTCTAACCCCTTCTAATTTGATTAACACTCTCTTCCGCCCCCTCTCTCTCTCCTCTGCATTTCCTTAACCCCCTCTCCCATCTTAAGACACACACTCTCTCTCCCCTCTATATTTCATTAAGTCCCTCTCCCCCTTAAGACCCTCTCTCTCCCCACCCCTAGAGACTCTCACCCCCTGCCACCTTAGGAATCTCTCACTCCCTTCCATTTAATTAAGACTCTCTCTCTCTACACCCCTTAAGACTCTCTCTCCCCACCCCTCAAGACCCTCTCACACCTCCCCCCTTAAGACTCTCTCACTCCCTTCTATTTAATT
>MU226881.1:2985883-3001276 GCA_018584345.1 Thuja plicata | reverse complement strand
CTCTCTCTCTCCCCACCCCTCAAGACTCTCTCACCCCCTTGCCCCTTAAGACTATCTCACTCCCTCCCCTTTAGTTAAGAATATCTCTCCCCACCCCTAAAGATACCTAGGGACCCTTAAGGCACCTAGGACCTCTTATTAGGACCTTTTATGATATAAGATTCCTTAACAACCCTTTATGTGACATAAGATTCCTTAAGATTCCTTAAGAGCCCATAGTACAACCTATTATGACATAATAGGATCTACTGTGACATAATACATGTCCTATTATGACATAAGACCCCTTAACATGACATATTACAACAAATGACCCCTTAAGATAGCTACGGCTCCTTAAGACACTGAGGACCCCTTATAAAGACATTTTGTGACATAAGATTCATTAAGATTCCATAAGAACCCTTAGTACAACATATGACCCCTTAAGACACCATATTAGAATATATGACACCTTAAGACACCATATTACAACATATGACCCCTTATGATGTATATGGCCCCTTAAGATTCTATAAGATTTTTTAATCTAACCTTTTCTCATGTTTAGATATTTTTAATGATGTTCAAATTTATTTATGATATATTTAAATATTATGTATAGTTAGATCTTATTTAAAAATTTGTACTTTATTACATCTCTCTCTCTCTCTCTCTCTCTCTCTCTCTCTCTCTCTCTCCATCACTTGGTATTGTATTAGTATAATTTTAGATTCATATATTAGTTTCCATTTTACATGCACTTATAATGTACTTTTACTTAATTGTTAACACTTAACACATGTTACCCCTAGATGGCCACATGCGATAGGGATACACCTGGGGTTCAGGGTGATGCATCTGAGGGTCAAGATGTAGGTGAGGGTCAGGCACCTAATGTTGGTGCACACTCTATTCCACCTTGTACTCTAGATATTGCAAGCATTTTTCAGACTGCTCAAATAGAGATGGACCAACTTTGAGACACCATTAGTAGATCTGAGAATGGTTTGTATAGATATGTATGTAGTACTATATTGAGGAGTCTGGAGGACTTGATTATGAGATTGAGATCTCATTATTCTTTTACACCATAGGTTAGTGACACTATTTTTTCAGAGTTGAGAGTTTAGGTCTTAGGCGATGTATCCTTAGAGACGGTCCAGAGTCGTGTCCCTAAGGATATCATCAAACGAGAGGTCTTCCCATATTATGATGGGAAGGCCAAGGTGAGGTCCTATCAAGTTACATGATGTGTGATTCCTCAGATAGCATGCATGATATACCATCAATTTCTCACAGCACATGGTTGTTATCCTAATAAAAACCATATTCTATTATATTTTTCCCAGGAGTTGTACGCTAAGTTCCGTTTGGGACTCAACATCAACTATTTAGATCTTCCAGCATATTTTGGTCAGGGGTGTTGCAGATTTGTAGATCGTGATCAATATTGTAGGGTTGATCAAGTTGTACCTTCTCACAGATAGTTGGTTGGGCAGAGGAATCTTGTAGTGGCATCGATAATGGATGCTACTGTAGATAGTGATCATTGCTTCCCAGAGGGAAGTAGTTGACAGGATAGGGAAGATTTCTTCTACAGCCACCACCATTACTTTTGACATAGTTAGTACATACATTTTGACTAGACCGAGCTGACTAAGATTGTCTTCTAAGGCTTCATCTAGTACTATTGTAGGTTCGATTGATGACACATATAGAGCTCCAATTCTTCCTCCACCAGATGAGATACGATCATTTTCTAGATATCAGAGTTATTTGGATTTGGCATTTTACTTTTTGGATGATCTCATGCAGTCATATTCCTATATTGTAGACTTGCAGATGATCCTGATACAATCTGTCAGTGATGTTATCAGAGTTGCACAGGGTCATGTAGTTCCACTGACCTAGGACATGTCATCTGGTTGTGCACACCACAGTTCACAACACTGTGCACCATCAGATCACTTTGCACCTACAGAACAAGACATACAAATTGGAGATGTATGCATCACAATTGAGGGCCTAGAGGCATTTGAGGAGAAACTACAAGGGTTGAGTCAGGTCAACACTAGCACTGATATGGGATCCTATATGGATATGCTATTGCATTCTGTAGGTTCTGACTCTACACCACTCCCCTCCCAGCTACACACTCCCTTACACTCCTCATTACTAGAGAGGTTCAGGATCAGAGATAGTGTGGGTGATGCACCTCTTTTTAATGATATGGTGGTCCAACATGTTGATGATCCTCCTACTCCTGAGACCTACGTATATAATTTGCTTTATCTTATTTTAGTTTATAGTGAAAAATTAATTATAGATGTGTGTATTTATGTGGACGTTCTATGTATAATATTTTGTAGGAACGATTAGCAGAGCATGTTACCTCTAGTGTGGGCTCAGAGCATGTTCATAGGAGAGATTATTTCGATCATGCGACACTTAATTTTGTAAATATACAAGTTTAAACATGCATGTGTACACTTGTGTATTTATATATTTTAAGTACTTTACATAATATATAATATACATGTATATAACCAATTGTTGTACTAAATTTGTAGTGGTCAGTTATTTCTTCACTTAAAGAGGATTCCCATGACACTCAATCTGAGGGTCGCTCTGTTTGTATAAGTATGGATGACTACCTAATTTAGAACATGTTGAAGATCTTTATGTAGGTGCCTAGAATCGTCCTTTACAACATTATAATTTTTATTAATTATATGTGTTATTATTTTCCACTTATTTAATTAAATTAAGTTCATTATCCTAAAGTATTTAAATTTAATGTGAATACTTATACCCTAAGTGTATTAAATTTAATTTAATACCTTCCCACATTAAAATCCTCTTTTAAATAAATGTTAATTTATTTAATCCCTCACATTCCTAAATTCTTCTAAGCCACAATTAATCTAAATCCAATCTGGATTAATTAAAATCTAGACCTAGATCCTACTCTACCTCACTTCACTCTCACCAAATAAGCCTATTCACTAATTAACTAAGGCTAATTAGACTAATTTTTAGAATTCCTACACCCATTAGTCCTAATTATTTTCTCACACGTGTGAGCAAATTTCTAAAATTTGAATTTTCAAATATTATTAATTTTGTGCCAACAAGGTTTCTTACAACCTTGATGACACTTTCTTACACTTACCAAAAGTATTTCATTGGACAAAAACTCTTACACATCTATGACAAGATCTCTTACATGTTTACTTCAAGTACACATTGACCCATCACATCACAAGTTGCTCACACATGTGTGAGAAAATTTGGCCTCTTACATGGCTTATGTGTCCCTCATGTGGCACCTATGTGGATGACACATGTGCTCCACCTCATGCAAGCCCTCCAAAATCCTATAAATAGGATTCTTGCCAATAGTAATTCACCCATTATTGTTTATACATTGTTATCATGCTAGTTTATGCTTAGAGATATTTGTTTCATTTAGAGTTCTTTTGTACTAATCCTTGCTTGGTATTTATTTGCATTGAATCATGGTAGTTTAGTTCATTCTTAGATTATAATCTTGCATTCAATACTAGACCTTTAGCATTTAGTTTTCATCCATACTCATTGAATTCTTGAGACTAGTTCTCCATAACTAGCTCTTGAGTTATTCAACTCCATTGCACTTAGCTTGCATTTCATCATTCAAATCACTTGATCAATCATAGTGGGATTTATACATTGTATTATGAGAGCACACCCATAACCCTCTTTAAGAGCAAATCAATAAGGCTTGGGTGCGCTTGTTTGGCTCATTGGAGGTTGTGTTGGAAATCTTTGTTTAGGAGTATGTTTTTTGATATATTAATGTAGTTTATATGCTCTTTATATCTAACATTTGCATGTTTGAGCTTGCTTCCAACATGTAGGTTTTCATCACATAAAAATTTTGGCACACCCGGTGGAACCCACGTCCCTAAATTTAAAACAATTTTCACATTTTCTGCAACATTCTAGAAAACGTCACGCAGAGTCATCTCTGCCCTGGAATGGTCATCTCCGCTAAATGGTCATCTACGCAGATTGTCATATGTATAGATTGTGTGCTCCACTAGGCAACTGTCGTCTCCACTCTGCTAAAACTAAATTTTGGTTTTTAAGTGATTTAAACATGTTTTTAGCATAGTATGGTTTTTTTTAACTCTCGGGTTTTTGACAGTACCTTACTTTTACAAAGTTAAATGCTGCCATTTTTGTTTTTTAAATATCACTATTTAACCACAGTTAGTTGACTCAATTTTCTATTTTTTCATCTAGGTAGGTTGACCATCATCTCTATAGACTTTCATCTACGCTCCTCAAAAATCGTGTTTTCATGTATCATTAATTTAGCTTTTTCATAAACTGACGTCTGTGCATTTTCTCTGACAGTCATCTGCGATTTCATACTGTCATCTGCGATCATAGACAGCTGTATGTGCATATTTTCATCTGTACATATTGTAGTCTACGCATATTTCTAAACTTTTTTCTGTGCTTTGTGATAGTTATTTTTCACTTTACAATAGGTTTTTGGGTTACTGATATTTTCTGAGTTTTTGCAGCACATCAATTCTGAAGACTAGCCTTTTGAAACTACTAACATTTTGTGTTGCAGGACGTTAAGAAGAAGACAAACTCAAACTACTCACATTGTTCTTGCAAGTTTCCTAGGAGATACGAACAAACTTTGTGACTATTTTTAATATTTAATCAAGAATTTTTAAGAAGGTTCACTTGTAGTGCTTTGTTAAGTGATAGGGGAGTAATATCTTGTCTTTGACTAGACAATCAAAACCCTAGAATCATTTGGCATTTCACTTAGAAATTAACCTTGGGAAAGAATAACTTGTTTGGTGTGTCTGGGAGAAAATGAAATTGGGTAGGAGAGTATGCTCTTTTCCCTTTGGGAAAATAAAAAATCTAGACCCTTCTCGGCACCAATCCATGTTATTTACTAAATCCTTTAGTTGGGTCTGTCAGTTGAGGGAAAAATCTCCCAGGAATGACCCACGTGAGAACGAGGTGTAAGCCCACCACTCTAACTCACGTTAATAAAATTTACTCTTTGGGGCCAAAGCCTCAAGATTCAAATATCATTTGAGCTTATGCTCAGCTCACGCCTAGCACAAAGTAGGTTCGCGAGGTCTCAATCATGTTTACGTGACTATTTGTGCCAAGGTGCTTTGTGGGGCTATACAATATCTCAATCATGCTTTCGTGGACACAAAGGACATATTCAAACGGAGACCCTGACTAAGAATTGTTAGAGTAGAAGCCTACCTGGTTCACCCCCAAAATTCAGATAATGTTTGTGCAAGGAGGATAGTAACCTCCCCAAGATCACTTGCACATTCATGCCACCTTGAGCATTTGGAGTCAGCTAATACGACATCATGACTGGAGCCATTGCATGCTTGGTGATGACTGTATTTTGATTATCTTTCATGTGTGTGCCTACGTTTGTGAGTGATGACTGTATTCTGATTAGCTCTTGTGTGTGTGCCTACGTTTGTGGGCAAATATTTTCAGACTAAGCTAAATTCCACAAGTAGGTTGTGCTTGATTATTTACAACAACATAGAAAACCTAAACAAACATGAACGTTCTATCAATTAAATTTGTCACAATTGTTTGTATCCCTCAAGGTTTATTTTTCCCTTGTTGGGTTTTTTTCAAGACATATGACTATTACTTTTTGGTTTGAGTGACTGAAATCAATTCTCGTCATCGAACAAACTGACCAAAAAATTAGACTGGAAGTCAAATCGATCAAAATTTCATCATAAACTACTTTGATCACAAATTGTCATCTCCGACCTGGAATTGGCACCTGCGCCAAAGAACTGTCATCTCTGATCTAGAATCATCGTCTACACCTGAGAATTGTCATATATGACCTAGAACAGTCGTCTCTATAGTTTTTCATCTGCGTCTGAGAACGGTCATTTCTGCCAAAAAATAGTGAGCTATCTGGTCTTGTAGAAGCATTCTAAATTTGGTTTTTCAAGAGACCCTAAAATCATTTGGCATAAAACATGCATTTGAACAGAAAAATTTGATATTTCTCTCCATGGGATATGACCGACTCTAGAAAACACAAGAAATTTAAGCTCCTAGTTCCCCATGTTTATAGAGAAGAGAAAGAAGCTGATAGGAAAGCCAAAGAATATCAACACATAAATAAATCTATTCAGCAAGAGATCAAAGACTTTGAGAAATTTGACACTATCATCTGCAATTGTAAAATCTCCCGAATGATGTCCAAATATCACACAAATTATGCCTTCATCCATTTTGAACAATACGATTAGATAAACCTCATTTCTAAATCAATTCATCACTTCTTCCTCATGAAAACATCATCATTTCCTTTCTTGGAGAAAAATAATCAATCTTAGACTTAGTCAGTCAAATCAAATCCAATCTTTCATTCCTTCATCATCCTTAGGTTGAAATATCTTAATCAAACGTGTTTCAAACCTTCATCCCTAGTGAACACAATCTTGCTTATAGAACATTAGTCTGTCTTAAGCAATAAAATCCAATGGTATTGTCTTATTTTTCTTGGGATCACGAGTCTATAACCAAGTAGGAGAAGGCATTATCTAAAATCAACCCTTTATGTTTATACCATCATAATGTCTTGTCTCACCTAGGTTTTCATCCAAAAACCTTCAAATCCAATCCAATCAAATCAAATCAATTCAATTCAAAACAGTCAATCAATCAAATCCAATCAACAATCCAGTCAAGTCCAAACCTTTTGCTCCTAAAATCATCATCAATTATAAATCCTTCCTTCATCAGTCATTTATCTTCCTTCATCTTTCATCTTATATCTTCCATATTTCCTCCATCCTTTTTAGGTTACCATTGCATGGTAGTTACTCGATCCCAAGCTAAAAATATGATGCGAACACATTTGAACACCAATCATGACGATGAGAATCCTTTTTCTCATCCCTTCTTCCAAGGAGAAGAAGTACACATTGAAGACATAACCAACACTCCTGAGGAGAATGAATTAGTCGATCAAGATGAAATATCTACCTAAGTGATCCATATAACCTAGAGATGGTTGAAAAGACCATTATTCAAAATAGTGGAGAGATTTTCATGAACCTTATCAAGAATTGGGTCACAGTACCTGTTGATTTTGATGAATCTCTCCTTGTTAGCAATGTCATCAAGGCTACAGCCGCTGCAAACATGACTTCAACATCAAATGCAACATCATCACAAGAAAAATGGAAGACCACTTCTAGTGGACCCTCTACATCACTCCCCGCATCAACTTCACAACCATAATTTTAATTAACAGGGGAAAAAATTCAACAAATCCTTAGTGTATTGCCTAACATCACTTCACACAATAGAACTCATACCATAGCTAACACTAGTACTGATGTAGGTGCTACTATTTTCAATATCGGGCACACTTCCATCCCCTTGTCTACACAAGAAGTTTCATCGTCATCATTCACATTCTCATCATCTACTTTGAAGACATCTACTTGTATGCCTCCTTTTATTGATTTGTGGTTCCCAAGCTTTCCAAACGCGAGGGTTAGTAGAAACGGTTTTACAATGATAGAAATCAAGTACACAAGAACTACTAAAATGAATAACTTGAAACGTAACCAATAAAATGTACAAGCAATGAAAGGAAAACAAATGAATGCAAACCCCAAAGTGCTTGAATCTTCTATTGTCTCTCTCTACTCCTTCTGAAATGTTATTTTTGATGCTCAGTATTGGTGTGAGCAGTGTCTATGACTTGAGAAGCATCGAGAATTTGCTGATTGAAATGTGTGTGTGATTGCAAGATGGCTTGAATTCTAGAACCAAACTGACATAGTAATGGCACACGAGAGATTGAAATCCTGGACCCTTAAATGGTTATGAAGGGTTCATTATATAGGAATTGTGGATGAAATGAATGGTTGAGATCAATCCTAGAGATATGGAGATGAATGGTTGATATTAAAAGGAATTGGAGAAGCCATCAGTAAACTCCACCTCTTCAATTGGTAAAGAGGAGATAGAGTTTGGTTGATTGAAGAGCTAATTGTGAATTACCTTTTAGAACTGAAGAGGTGGGTGGAGTTACCCATGTGAACTGAAGAGGTGGGTGAAGTTACCCATGTGAACTGAAGATATGGGTGGAGTAACCCATGTGATCTGATTAGAGTTATCTCTTTGAAGATAAATGAATATTTAATTCATTTATTTAATTAAAGTTTTCAACATGTGAGATAATTGAATTCTTTTTTATTTAGAATTGCTTTATTTGATGAAATTAAATTAAAATTAATTTAATTAGAAGAATTTAATTAGTAAGTTTAAATATTTAAATTTAAACTATAGGAAATTAAATTTAATTAATTAATTAATGGTAATTAATCAATTAAGGTTAATTAATTAAATAAAATTAATTTTGAGAATTTGATTAGATGATTTGGGGAATGAATTTAGAGGAAAATAGATGATTAATTAACGATTAAAAAATCTTTAATTAATAGATGAAAATTAGTGTTTTTAATGTTAAGTCGCAAGTCTGTCCATTTTTGGGTGTCTACATTTGCCCCTCTTTGATGCGATGTGACTTATCGTAGTGTGTCAAAGAATTTTCAGATTTGAGTCTGCCTCAGCTTCCCCCAGTGATAGCAAGTGGACTATATACCCCCTCAACAAATTAAGCATAGAAAATCCGTCAGATGAGCATTAATTTTTTGAAAATGTGAATACTATATGATGATGATGAATGCATTCCTATGTTAGTTATGATGTTATTGATGATGGATGCAATTATTATATGATCTACTATGCACTTTTAGATTTTTCTTATGCAATAAATGAATGCAATCTACCATGCATAAAATTTTTGAGTAATGCATGTGTTAGTTGGAAGGAAGTTAGTTTGGAATGTGATCTATGGGATTGATTGATAGATATGGAATGATAGAAAGAAAATTTTGATTTTTTTTATAGATATGAATTGATAGAATGGATGAATGAGTCAACGCTGCCGTGTTTCCAATTTTTGTCATCATTGCATCTTTTTTTTTTTTTAAATTCTAAAGAGCATCCAATGCATCCAGATCACATACCACCTGGATACCGCCACAACCTCTTGATAAGTGAAAGGAGTAGAGAGATTGAAAAGAAAGAGAGCCAAAAGAACCCAAATATTGACCATTTAGATATTGCTTTGTCCTCTGAATTAACTAAAAAAAGGAAACCAAGATAGAACTCCTATGCACCCAAATTCCATTTGGATAACACCGCGAGCTCTTGATTCTGTAAAGAAAAGCCAAAGAAAACAAGATAAAACTCTTACGCCCCTAGATTCCATCTGGATAGCATCATGAGCTCTTGATTGCAAAAAAAGAAAAAGACCATAGAAACCAAGATAGAACTCCAATGCACTTAGAGTCCATCGGAATAGCACTGCGAGCTCTTGATTCTATAAACCAAACAAGCAAATAAAAGAGAAGGAATGTCCAATTCTTTCCCAGGGTTAAGCTCATATCGTGGAACTAAATGACTGCCAGATAAGTGATAGAACCTACTGCATTTATCCTAAATCATCATGGCCCTGAAATCGAAGTGAATATTCAACAGATAGCAATCAAATAAAATAAGTCATGATCTATCGTAGCTACTCTCCTCACATGGTGGATCCTGGAGTAGTGTAAGAACATAACTGCTTTTCCATGGTTAAGCTCAGATCATGGAACTGCATGGCTGCCAGATAAGTGACAGCGCCTATCGTAATTATCCTAAATCATCATGGCCCTGAAATCAAAGTGAACATTCAACAGACAACAATCAAAGAAAATAAGTCATGATCTATCATAGTGACTCTCCTCACATGGTGGATCCTGGAGTAGTGTAAGAACATAACTGTGAAATATAGACTGACATCTAACCAACTGACTGACCTAGTCAACATTTTTGGATGGTTCCTCGATGCAGTTGGATTCTCTTGATTGGCTCGACTCTTTTGATAGGCTTGATTGGCTTGATTACTTGAGTGTGTCTGGTTTCAGTAATAAATGACTCATATAAGGCTGACCTATCTGGTTTGAGCGTATCCATCACTATGTAAGATGATTGATGTGATTGATTGATTGATTGATTTTGATCATTTTGGCAGCTGATCTAGTTGTGTCAGATGGGCCCAATGCTGATTCACAAAGCTCGTGATTGTGACAATTGATAGATTGCTTGGTCGCCAGTTGCTTGATGATTGATTTGATAGATTGATAAAGTTGTGTCAGATGAGCCCAATGCTTATTCACAAAGCTCATGATTCTGACATTGATTGACTGGGCGTGATCGCCCTTTTCTCTCTTGATAACCAAGTTAGTTTTATTGCTTGGGATTTTGCAATTTTTTTTATTATTTTTGATGAAGATTGATTTTCTCAGAACATTTTGATCTTATAGGATTTTGATGTGTTTTCTGATTTTTAGGGATTTTTTCAGCTGGGGTTGCTTTTGCTAGGGTTGGAATTGTGGCAACTGAAGTTGGGGTTGTTGCTAGGGTTGGTTTTGAGGCAACTAAAGCTAAGGTTGTTTTTGCTAGGGTTGGAATTGTGGCAACTAAAGCTGGGGTTATTGTTTCTAGGTTTGGAATTGTCGCAACTAAAACTGGGGTTGTTGTTGCTGGGGTTGGAATTGTGGCAACTAAAGTTGGGGTTGTTGTTGCTGAGGTTGGATTGCAACTGGAATGGGATAAGGTGTAGCCTTGGGTGGGCATTGACTGTAAGTCATACCTGCAGAGACAGATCCTTGCGGGAATGAGGTGTTGATCCCAAGACTAGTAGGAATTGACTGCAATAGCTACATAGTTTTAGAACAGTTGGTATTTGGTGGGATGGAAGACATAGAATGAGAGCTTGATTGTTTAGGCCATGAGACCAAAGGTGGAAGCATACTAGTGACCATGGGTGCACTTAGTTGTGAGCCTATCATGCTTTGAGTGGAAGATGTGCTGGCTTGGTTCATGCAATTAGTTTGATTGGCTATCGCTTGTGCCAATGTGGGTGTTACCAATGGTGGGAAGATTTGAGACACAACAGGTAGTATCTAAGAGGATTGAGTAGTGTTTTGACCTGTGAGAGGGTTTTCAGGCCATATGGTCGATACACTGAATTCAGCGGGGAGTTTGACTCCCTTCTTTATTAGCATGGCTAAGTAATGTTTGGGATTTCTCTCTACAACAGCGTCAACTACTTATGTGGAATAAGCATCTTTCTCAACATCTTCAATCTCCTCTTTTGTGACATTTTGGAAAAAGGCTACCCCGCGGGGTTGTTCAATGAATAGAGCAGAACTGGTATTTATAAAAGGATCATTCTCTGGCTCTATTTCCCAAGTGGGGAATCTGTTGATATATGACTCATCAGGTTGTGTTCTAGCCTTTGACCTTGTGTAAGGCCCTCCATGAGGTGTTTGAGACATAATTTGGTCCAGATTTTGTAAATAAAATAAGTGATATAAAGCAAACAAAAAAAAGATAACCTATCTAAGGAATTCTGAGTTATGTTTTGGACAAGGGTAATTCTAAGGACAGATGTTGATATATCTTGATCTCAAAGTGGTGATGCTGTAAAAGATAAGATTTGTCAACCTTTGCCTGGGACAAAGTCACTTGATAGAGATAATGATGATGTTTGATATGATGAGATCAAGATATTTCGAGTTTGAGCTTTCGAACTAACAATATTTTAGACAATAATCATGCTTTTCTGAGAAGGGATGATCTTTAATGTTTAGATATTCACACAATGTTCTTCACATTTTTTGGGATAGACACTGGTCTTTGACACAAAATAAAGAGTTCTTTCGAGGTTTTTAGGTCAAAACAGGTGTAAAATAGCTCTAGTCAACTGCGACACAAATTCACTAATTACGGTAAAGTGAATGGTCGATTGCAGTACTTTATCACCGATTGCAGTAATAAACAAGTCTATAGCGGCAATAAATAGTTTAACTATGGCAGACTTCCGTCAATTGCGGAAAATGTGGGCAATTGCGGTAAAAGGGGAACAGTCTAAAAAAAGACTAGAGGATAGGTATCACTATCTGACAATTTTGATATTCTGGAACAAGGCTTCTGATTTTGCAAGACAGTTGATGTTGACAACCCTAAACTTTAACACATTTGACTTGTTTTGATAGTTGGATGTTTTGTTTTGCATTTTTAGAAACTGATCAAAGAACAAGTATAATAGACACTGTGTTTTGAAGAATGAAGACTGACAATGTGTATGTTCTACAACTTTTTCAAGTTGCAAGGTTATCATGAGGTCTCAACAATGAACAGTCAGATTAATCTAGGTCAATGGCTTCATAATACAATGTTATAGGCCGAATATTTGAATGTCTGTTAGCTCACACTACTAGGATACGAAGGTCCATGATGTAGGCGCCCATGTTTTTTCCATTGCTAGGTATTGTTGTCGTGGAGTGAAGATCTCTTTGACTACACAAATACCGTGGGACACATATGTTAGAAATCTTGGGGGGAAATTTTGTAACCCCTTGCACTATAATAAGGTACCTGTTTGGAGGTAAATCAGGTTGGTCTCTAAATAGCAAGGTTGTAGTAAGGGTCTATGGCGTCTATCCAATCGGTTTGTACATATGTGACTCACTTAAGAGCCTATTTGACCACGCTGGCTCCTTAGGGATATTCACTCGATCTAGACTATCATCAACACACATCACCTGAGCTTGGCTAGATAAAATAGAACTTTGGTTCACGCCTTGTTTATATACTGATTGAAAGGATTACTAGTTTAAGGTCGTTCTCTGAGGAAGAAGTGCATTCCCCAGACACGCCTTTCTAAAAATTATAAAGGTTTTTAATCTAACAGATTGTGCAAGTGCACCCAAAACTCAAGACACAAGGTAAATCGATTAAGCTCCAAAAATTTAAAATGTGAACTGAGCTACACCACCACACAAGCACAAGTGTTTAGTTTTAAGCCCAAAAGTAGGTGTTGATTGCTTGTTCAGTTTTAATGCACCAAACCAAGAAATTATTTTCCTTATTTAATTTTAGTCCCCACGTCAATTTTAAGCCCAATTTTGAAATGTGAGATGTGAGATGTGTGACAAACATTATTCTTTTTAAACCCAAATCGACAAGTGAATGAATTTTATGTTGTATTGTTATCTCGCCTCCTCGATTCAAACCTGTCAAAAGAAAGTGTTTAGTATCTCAAAAAAATGAAAGATTTTCAATTCAAGACAGTAGAATATCTAGAAACTCCAGGATTATTGAGATTGCTGAAATTAATGGTGACTTTGTACTTACCTGTGAATCTCTTAATTGAATCAATGTACCTCGTGTATGCTTCGCTCTGATCTTCAACTATGATCGTGAGAATAGCCCTTTATTGTGATCGATAGTTGATGGTTCTCCTTTTAGCAACTCTTAATGCTCTAGCACCTGGTATGCATCTGATTATCCTCTTGGCCATTAGTCATTTTCTCAATCCTACCAAGAAATCAAGAAAGAACACACAAAAAGAAAAAAATTTCAAAGATATTTCTTTTTTTGAAAATATTTCTTAGAAAAAATAAAATAACAGAGAATAAAGTCCCTGTATAATTTCAAGACCTTTCCAAAAATGTAAATTTTTAAATAAGAAATGCTGATTTGTGTCCAAAATTAAATTTTTATGAAATATCATAAAAAATTAATAAAAAATTGTAAAAAATTTAGAAAAATCTAAATTTTGGGCTGTAGCTTTCTTACGTCAAATAATACCTACAAAAAAAAATTTAGATCATAATTCCTTAATTTGTGCCCTAGGGACCCATTTTATCATAAAAGACCAGTTTGAAAAGATCTGTTATTTTTGCAAAATAATTTCCCAGAAATTAAAATCACAGAGAATAAACCCCCTCTATAATTTCAATACCTTTTCAAAAATGTAACTTTTTTGATAAGAAATGTTGATTTGTTCCAAAATTAAATTTTTATGAAATATCATAAAAAATTTATAAAAAATCGTAAAAAATTTAGAAAAATCTAAATTTTAGATTTTAGCTTTTATAAGTCAAATAATACCTGAAAAAAAATTTAGATCACAATTCCTTAATTTGTGCCCTAGGGACCCATTTTATCATAAACAACTAGTTTGAAAAGATATGTTATTTTTGCAAAATAATTTCACATAAATTAAAATAACAGATAATAAACCCCTTCCATAATTTCAATACCTTTCTGAAAATGTAATTTTCTTGAAAAGAAACTCTAATTTGTGCCCAGAAATAATTTTTTATGAAATATCACAGAAAATTTATATAAAAAAAAACTCAGAAAAATCTGAATTCTTGTTTGGGGCCTCCTTAGATCAGCATCAACCTGCAAAAAAAAATTCATAAAATAACTCCATGCAATTTGAAAGATATGACCAAATTTCACGTGGGTTGTAAGTTCACGCCGGGTTCACCAAAATGTATGCCTCCTTTTCGTGATTCGTGGTTCCCAAGCTTTCCAAAGGTGGGGGTTAGTAGCAACGATTTTACAGTGATAGAAATCAAGTACACAAGAACTACTAAAATGAATAACTTGAAACATAACCAATAAAATGTACAAGCAATGAAAGGAAAACAAATGAATGCAAACCCCAAAGTCTTTGAAGCTTTTATTTTCTCTCTCTACTCCTTCTGAAATGTTGTTTTTGATGCTCAGTATTGGTGTGGGCAGCGTCTATGACTTGAAAAGTGTTGAAAATTTGCTAATTAAAATATGTGTGTGATCGCAAGATGGTTTGAATGCTAGAACTAAACTGACATAGTAATGGCGCACGAGAGCTTGAAATCTTGGATCCTTCAAATAATTATGAAGAGTTTAGTATATAGGGATTGAGGATGAAATGAATGGTTGAGATCAATCCCAGAGATAGGGAGATGAACGGTTGAGATTAAAAAGAACTAGAGAAGCCATCAGTAAACTCCACCTCTTCAATTGGTAAAGAGGAGATAGAGTTTGGTTGACTGAAGAGATAATTGTGAGTTACCTTTTAAAGCTGAAGAGGTGGGTGGAGTTACCCATGTGAACTGAAGAGGTGGGTGAAGTTACCCATATGAACTGAAGAGATGGGTGGAGTAACCCATGTGTTTTGATTGGAGTTATCTCTTTGAAGATAAATGAATATTTAATTCATTTATTTAATTAAAGTTTTCAACATGTGAGATAATTGAATTCTTTTTTATTTAGAATTGCTTTATATGATGAAATTAAATTATTTTAATTGAAATTAATTTAATTGGAAGAATTTAATTAGTAAGTTTAAATATTTGAATTTAAACTATAGGAAATTGAATTTAATTAATTAATTAATGGTAATTAATCAATTAAGGTTAATTAATTAAA
>MU226881.1:2945994-2973515 GCA_018584345.1 Thuja plicata | reverse complement strand
TTAATTAAATGGGAGGAATTGAATTTAATTAAATAAGAGAAATTTAATTAAAAGGGAGATTAAATCTTTTAATTAAATAAGAAGAATTTTATTTAATTAAAAGAGAGATTAAATCTTTTAATTAGATCAAAATGATCAAACCTTAGAAAATATTAAAATAATTGAATAATTGAATTAATTACAATTTGATCAAGGAAATTGATTTGAATTGAAAATGTTCCAAAGCATTGATTCAGAAATTTGATAAAATGATAAAATAATAAATGGGGCCCAAAGTCTAGGCGACCATTTTAGGGTGCATACATCCATAAGAGGAGGCAGATTATCATATGTTGTAATACCATTGTACTTCTTCTTATGAATCAATAAAGATAATGTTGTTATACTTTCTTTGTTGAGTACTTTACTTTATATGTATCTGTTCAATTCAGTTTACCCCTGAGGGAAAACATTTGGCGTCATTGCCTAGACATAATTGGGAAGACAAGAACTGGATGGCATACGAGCACTATAGGCCTACCAATTGGGGAGATTAACCCAAGGCTGACGACACACGTATGAAGCTCTACGAAGGAGAAGACACTAAAATGAGAAAATCACTCAATTGAGAAGTGTTGGAATAAAATGACATGACTGAATAAAAGTGTTGATTATTGCCCTGTGGAGAAGTGAGAAAAGAATTTATGCCCAATCAATTGAATAAAAATAGAAATTTAAAGAAGGAAATAAAGGAGGAACAAGCCGCTAGAAAATCCATACTCGCACAGTACCAAGTCAAGCGAAGGGATATATTCAGAAGACGCACCAAAGGACTACCGAAGGGAGTAAGTGAAGGTGAGGGTCTGGAGGAATCTAACTAGGAGGCTGGGAGAACTAACAAGGACTTCCTAGAGGAAACAAGGAGCTTGTTCAAATCCTTAACCTTAACCCCACAGATGGAAGAAAGAGAAGCCCGAAGGAAGGAAGAAGAGGAAGCTGCACAGAGGGGGGCTCAAGATACCGCTGCCACCAAGAGTATCAAAGTGACAAAGGGGCACGGTGATCATAGTAGCCCACCAGGCCTAGACAGTTTTAGTAGTTTGGGGACATCAAGTGGTATGGTACCAAACATTTCCTGGGTAGCGACGGTGGCAGTACCATTCCAGCTTGTAACACAACCCATGTTGCAAACACAGTCGACACCTACAAAAGTAAACATGGTGACTAACAAAGAGAAGCTTCTGAAATTCCATGGTGATGGGAAGGAAGATCCAGTATGGCATTATTGTACATTCTAGACAACCTAGTAGAAAAATAGAGTCACCGACCAAGTAGAATGGGTGAAATAGTTCATCGCCACACTCAGAGGGGTAGCCATCGACTGGTACTCCGATGTGGACAAAACAAAAATGACCACTTGGGAGAAACTCAAGAAATAATTCTAAAAGGAGTTTTGACTCTTGAGGGATGACAATGAAATTGTTTCAGAGATATATGGCACCAAAAAATGAAAGAAAGAGACTGTGCAGGCCTACATTTGCTGACTGAAGGAGTTAGTTAGAAAAATGGATAGCTAGCCAGCGGATGGCTTGAAGAAAAGATGGTTTGTGGAGAGCCTAAAATCTAGCCTATAGAGGAAAATGAAGATTGTGCCCCCCACCTCATGCGAAGATGCCTATAACCGAGCGATGGACTTGGAGAGTGAACAGAAGACCTCCAAGAAGAAAAGAAGCAAATCTTCTTCCAAAGAAGATGACATTGCAGACGATGACAGTAGCAGTGATGGTGAGTTGAAGAAAAAAGTCATTGCACTCCAAAAAGATATGGAGAGAATGTTAAAATAATTCAAGACAATGAAGGGGGGTATGAGAAAAGATGATGAACTATGGTGCATAGACTGCAAGGAGAATGGCCACACCAAAGGATCCTGTCCAAAAAAATCATTATGTGATATCTGCCAAGTTATGGGTCACTTCATCAAGGAGTTCCTATACAACATGAATTAACAAAGTGCACAAGGATTGTGCATAGAATAAGCCACAACGTCTACACCAGCATGCACCTCCCAACAAACAAACACCACGGCGTTATCTGGAGACTACCAGGATAACAGGCGAGGGAGAAATAATAACAGTAATAATTATAACAAAGAAAGCCGCATCTAGTATGACACCAAAGGGAGACCTATCATCCAATATAGGGCCTTTAGCCAATGGGGGCACTTCACTCATGACTGCAAAGTCGGGGGTGCTTCCCCACAGCACTTGTGTAAATGGTATGGTCCTGACGGCCACAATAATGCACATTGTCTAAAGGGAGTGAACCTAATAGACATTGATAATACCATGCTCATACTTATGAGTGGCCAAGAGAAGAAGGCCACATATATAGATCCCCATACGGAGATGGAGAGGGCATGCAAAGCAAAAGAAGTAATTGAGAAGGAGATGGCCACACAGCGGAAGAGCACCCAGGAAGCTACCAGCACCTCACGCATGAAGGTGGAGGAGAACATCCTAAGGCATGTATTACAGATGGAGGTGCCGGTAAAACTCCAGGACCTCCTGGAGACCATACCTCAATTAAGGATGGCTATCCTTAGCACAGCACCACCACAACCTCATGAGGTATCTGAAACTTCTCCAAGTCTTACCGCAGATCCTATGTTGTTGGTCATGAATAGTGGGCATCACCCAATAGTGGTCAAGATGGGTATCCTTGGCACCACTCTCACAGACACCATTGTAGATGGAGGGTCCATAGTAAATTTACTTCTGGAGGAGACATGGAAAAAGTTGAGGAAACCAGCACTGTGGCCTCTGACATTCAGCATATTGGGAGTGGACTAGCATGACATCAAACCCATAGGAACCCTCATGGCTCAACATGTGATGATTGGAATACATCCCTTCGTACTAAAATTTATGGTGATCCCACTAAAGAAAAAGGGGTACGATGCTATTTTGGGATGAGGGTGGCTCACCTCAATGAAGGTGAACCACAACTGGAAGCGAAACACACTCACCATGGACACTATTGGGATAAAGTATGTGATTGATCTCCACACACAGATGATGAGCGAGGATTTATCATCTTTGGACTTAGAATCCTAAGGAGATCAATTGGGAGAAGATGGAGGGAAAATAAGAATGGAGCCCAATGACAAAGGGGTGTTGGAGTTGGAAGAATGTTCTAGGGATCATAGAGATTCAATGAATGGCCTCTTTCATTAGAAAATAGAAGATTACGATCTCTTTACACCATCTTGTAACATGCTAAGCATTAGGGAGGAGGAATCCACCCTCACACACCAGTTTACGAAGGAAGAACCCATCAAATATAGGAGGTAAAATCAAAGGGGAAAAACCTCGGTGACGATGCTTGTGTCGGTGATGATTGGAACCCTGTGGCCACAACCTTCAAAATATTTATTCTCCTTCTTCTTATGTATGGGTGAGAGACCGTGGTTCCTATTGAATTTATGGTTCCAAGCCTCTGCATAGATATTGAAAATAGACTTGGTGACATGGACAGCCTTTAGGAACATCTATATGCCTTAAATAAATTGGATGAATAGAGGATGGTGGCACAATGGGCAACTGGCATTGCTCAACAATGACGAAAGCACTGGCATGATAAGCACATTCGTCAGGAAAGGTTCACACCAAGTCAACTTGTTCTTAAGTACAATGGGTGAAATGAGATTAAGATGGTTGGGTCCCTATAAGATCTAGGAATTCAGTAGCAATAGATCGATTAAGTTGTGGGCGCTCGATGGTACGAAGCTTCCAAATGCAGTGAGTGGATCAAAATTGAAATTTTATCATGAACGGAAAGAAAAAAGGCCCTAGACACGTTCGGAGAGTGATTATACTTATAAAAAAAATTAAAATTATATATATATATATATATATATATATATATATATATATATATATTTATATAGAGTCTGTACGAAACCGTACGGTCGTACGGACAAGAAAGGTAAAAAAGAGCAGTCCATACGATACCGTACGACCTGATGATGTACGAATGACAAAACAAAAGGAAAAAATAAAAAACTTAAATGGTTGTACGACCGTATGGAAAACATGCAAAAGAGGAGCAAGGTTGTACAGATGGACCCCGCGAGGACATTACCTCTCGACCCCGCTGGGGGTGTTTCCCCTAGACCCCCATTTTATTTTTTGAGGTACACTACAACCTTGAGTTTGGGGCACCAGTGCAGTCTGGGTAAGTGTTGGGTCTGTTCAGCATGGTGAGAAAGTATTATGAATCTAAGTGTTGGAGGGGGAGTCGTAATCCATCAAGGGAGACAAATTTGGACGCTGTGAACACATAGAGTTGAGAAGATGAGACCTAGAGATGCTGCAAGCATGGCTTGTCCATGTGCTAGTAGTGGCGAGAGAGGTATAAGGGTACTACACTTTGAGGTACTCAGAGTATGTCTCGGCTAGAGTGAGGCTGACTTGGTAGATGCATAGAGAGCTCAGGAGGAGCTAACCACCCAGTTGGAGGTAGTAGAGTGACACTTGGCTCAGCATATAGAGGAGTTGGAAGCGACAAAGGCAGCACAGGTGGCTATCAAGGTTCGATTGGCTAAGGAAACAGTATCATTTTAACAAGAGTTAGTGGAGGCTATATCTAAAAAGCATGTTTTAGAGACAATTTTGGTGTAGGCACAGGAGGAATGTGATGTGACAAAAAAGAACTACTTGCAACAGCATTGATGGTGAAGGTGGCACTTTAGCTTCTTTAGGGATGCCCCTCTGCCCCTTCTTCTCAGTGATATTCTTATTGTATGATGGGTGTTTCCTCTCCCTTTTGTTTTGAGTCACCAAAGATTCATTTCCTTTTGGGGGGTATGATGTTGTCCGGTAAATGGGTAGTGACAGTTAGTCAGTCTGAAGGAGTTACACAGAAGCGACAGTTCACCTCACATCCCTTCGGACACTATATGTGTACATTCTCCTTTTTGTAAGGGGAGAAATATTGTGATATGTTGGAATACCTTTGTATTTTATGTTATGAATCAATAAATATAATGTTGTTATACTTTCTCTGTTGAGTACTTTACTTTATATGTATCTGTTCAATTCAGTTTACCCCTAAGGGAAAATAGCTACCCGTTTGAAAAATCAATCACAATGCAGTCGTTTCCTCCAAATTTTGAGATCCCAATGTTGAGAAATACAAAGGTGAATTATGCATGTTCCAATAGCTTAAATAATTCTACATTGCATGTCAAGAGGTCACCTACAATAAAAATTACCTAAAGAGACTCTTCACTAGGAGTCTTGGCAGCCCCGCTTTGGAGTGGTTCATGGCACTCCCTCATGGTTCTATATCAACATTTTCTAATCTCACAAAAAAATTCTTTGGTCAATATTCCTACAACATAGAACATCAAGCATCATAAAGCGATCTATGTAATACCAAACAAAAGAATAGAGAAGCCTTTTCTATCTTCTTACAATGATGGAGACATATTTCAAATCACTTGCCTTGGAAAATACCTGATAATTATTTAATTGATATCTTCACTACAAACTTGGTATCTGAAATGTCATTCCAAGTAAATATGGCTTCTCCTGACACTTTTGAATCTCTTGTTACGAAAGGGAAGAACATTGAAGATGGAATTTTGCAAAAAGGTGCCATTAAACATTATACCCCTTCCGCCAACAATGACAAACCAAAGTTTTATACCAAGAAAAAATGAGTTTTCAATGATGGAGTGATGGATTCTAAACATGTCCAAATTGTCTAGGAATCCAATCAAAACAATAACAACAATTAGAACAATCAAAAAAATAATCGCAATAACAACAATAACAATCAGAACAATTCTTCACAACAACAATTTCAACAACAACCTCGCAATCAGTCCTACTTATTTCCTCGCAACAAAAACAACAATGACACCAACAATAATACCAAACAACACCGATAATTCACTTCTCTCATAGAACCGTTGGATGTGGTCTTTTGAAAATTGGTAGATCAAGGTATGATAATATATCTCAACACTCAGTTGTTTGATGAAAATCAACCTAAACCTGCTTGGTACAAAGATAACGAATACTACGATTATCATCACATTAAAGGATATGATACCAAGAAGTGCATGAAATTGAGACATTTTTTTCAAGACCTCATAGATGACATAAAAATTGAGGTTGGGGGATAGAACCCATCATCATCCAATACCAAACTAAAAGTCTACAATAAATTGTTTCCTAAACATAATCAAAACAATGCATCCAATGTTGTTTCTTATGACTACTCCACAAACACCATCACATGCGATGATCGAACGTGTGGAAGTCTAGAGGAAAATGATATTTTCAGTTTTGATGCTCTTTGCGGACACATTAAAGAATATGAAAATCATTTGAACACCCTCACACTTAAAGGTGTCATTTGCAACACTACTACCCGAACACCAAGAGTTATTGTCCAAGCTACCAATAATCTATTAACTTATACAAATGTACCACCCACACCATCAATAGCTACATAGTCTGCTTCATGCTATGATTATTGGCCCAATTAGGAAAAACACCTACACAGATACCAATCCTTGACCTTTTGCGAACATCACTCATTCACAAAGAAGTCCTCAAAAATTCTCTTAATGAATCTCTTGTCTGTGAAAACATCAACGCATCCCAATTCCAAGCTATGATCAAAAATATAGTAGCACAAGAGCATTTGGTATTCATTGACAAAGAATTCTGAGACCTAGACCTCCATCACAATAAATCCCTTTATATTGAAGCCAAAATCCACTCCATTAAAATCAAACGGTTCCTTATAGATGGTGGATCTAGTCTCAATTTGTGTACATTGAAAATAATCAAAAATATTGGTCTTTCAGAATACCTCCTTGATGTAAATAAAAGAATCACAATAAAAGCCTATGATGATATAGAAAGGGAGAGAAAAGGTTTGATCATACTCCCTTTACAAGTGTGCACAACCCTAATCAAAACAATTTACCACCTTCTTGATCTAGATTTGTCGTATACCATCTTGTTGGGATGACCGTGGATACATGTTATTAAAGGTGTACCTTCCACATATCATCAATAATTAAAGTTTCCACATCCTGGCTGAGAAATCACTATTCCCAGATATCCTGATCCCTTTCAGTATTGCAAGAGATTGGAAGGACGACAGTCCAATTATTTTCCTCTAAATGAATTCTCTTGACCTATTGAAAAGGAGAATCTTATCCCACCAAAAATTACTTAAGGAACATCTGAAAATCCTCTGGAATAATCCAAAGGAAAAGAGAAAGTTGTTGAAGAAAAGACTCCTGAGCCTGAAAAGAAAATAGCATTCATAGATCAAGGCCTGGGAGAATACAAGATTGAAAGTGCCATGTGCATTGGACAACTCCCTCTATCCCCAAAATCCTATGGAAAACCATCACAACTGACTCCTTTAGGAAAAAAAGGCATCATGAAATGCAAAAAGACTACTTTTGAGCATTGGGGATCCTTATCTGATGAACATATGGAGTCCAATTTCCTAGATTGGCTCTACAAAGAAGAAGAAAAACCAGTGACTTTTCCTAAGGATAAATATATCAAAGCCACTCCAATTGTTGAAAGCATGGGATATCATGGTATTGGCCTTGGACCAAGAGAAATAGGAAGAATACTCATTACAACCAACATTTATTCATGAGGCAAAGGATTGGGCTCCTTAAAACCTAAGACTAACTTTCCTAAAGTCTATTATTTAGTTGAAACAGATTGAGACACTGAAGAGGAGTTCTTTGAAGTACCCTTCTGATATATCGAAGATAAAATCTATGATATTACCCATGTCTTTATCATCACTAAAGCTGGCCTTCCATCCCCTAGCCTTCCTCTCACAAATCTTAAAGTAATTGACTAGGATTAACAAGACTCACTACCATCTTTAGACATATACAATTAGGATGAGGCAGTATTATCCCTCTTTGGACTTAAGGATCTCTGAGAGTACAAGCATCAAATCCAGTACAAGGAACAAGCGTACTTTGGTAGCTGGGTCAATTCTCTTAGTCACAAAATAGAAAAAGAAAATAAAAATAAAAAATAAGATAAAACATCTCCTGGTGAAAACCTCTCGCAAGCACCTTTGGATGACAAAAAAGAGAAAAGAAAGGATTTATCCTCTAGTGAAAACCTTTTTGAGGTGCTATAGGAGGGAGAAGTTGACTTGCCTTTCATATCCTTACAATTAGAAAAGTCCTCCATTCTGATCGAAGATACAATAGAAGTCAATCTTGGAATAGAAGAAAATCCAAAGGTTACATATATTGTCGCATCTCTCAATAATCAAGAATAGAAAGCCATGATTGAATTCCTCAAGAAGAAACAAATCAACTTTTCCTAGACTTACAAAGACATTCCTAGATTAGATACAAATTTAGTTGTCCATAATCTGCATTTGATCCTAAGGTGAAACCTCTCAAGTAGAAATTACGCAAGATGTATCCACAAGTCACTTTCATAGTCAAATATGAGTTATAGAAAATGCTTGACACCAAAATCATCAGACCAATTGATTATCCTGAGTGGATCTCTAACATTGTACCAATAGGTAAACCTATTGGGGGCATCTATATCTGTACTGACTTCAGAGACCTAAATTTAGCATGTCCTAAGGATGGTTTTCCACTCCCTAATATTGACATCATAGTGGATTTAACTGCTGGACATGAGATTTTGTCCCTCATGGATGGATTTTCTGAATATAATCAAATCAGGATTGCACCCAAAGATCAACACAAGACTACATTCACCACTCCTTGGGGTACATTATATTACCAGGTCATGCCCTTTGGTCTAAAAAATGCAGGTGCCACATATCAACATGCCATGACCACAATCTTTCATGATCTCTTGCATGTCATTATGGAAGATTATGTGGATGATATCCTAGGAAAATCTAAGACACAAGATGCACACATCCCCATCCTCACAATAATCTTTGAATGACTGGAGAAATACAAGCTTTGGCTCAATCCCAAAAAGTGTGTCTTTGGAGTACAATCTGGTAAGTTATTGGGCTATATTGTCTCTCACCAAGGTATTGAAGTGGATCCAAAGAAGGTAAAAGCTATTCTAGAGATGTCAGCTCCCAAAACATTGAAACAACTATGAAGCCTACAAGGAAAGCTTTAGTCAATCAGAAGGTTCATGTCACAACTCACAGATAAAGTGCATTCCTTTTCACATTTGTTATGCAAGAACATCATTTTTTCATGGGATTGCCTACGTCACACAAAATTTAATCACCTAAAAGGATATCTAACTAATCCCCCAATGTTGGTGTCGCCTGTTCTAGGCTGGCCTCTCATTTTGTATATATCAGCTACTGAAGTTGCACTGGGAGCTCTTTTAGCATAGCTAGACGAAGATAGAAAGGAACAAGCAATCTATTATCTCAGTAGAACATTAGTGGGTTGTGAACTGAATTACTCACCCATTGAAAAATCATGTCTGGTTGTTTTTTCTGTACATAGAAGTTGTGCCACTACATGCTTAATCATAAAATCTAGCTAGTTTCTTAAATAGATCCTCTCAAATATTTGTTGTTAAAATCCGCTCTCACAGGGCGAACTGCAAAGTGGGTTATGATTTTGAGTGAATTTGGCATTGCCTATGTGGACCAAAAAGCTATCAAGGATAAGTAATCACATATCAGTTAGCTGAAGCACCTGTGCAAGGGGACCATCAAATCATCATGGGTTTTTTAGACGAATCAGTTCTCAAAGTCAACCCAACTATCCCATGTAAACTATATACTTTGATGGATCTTTACAACTGATGGGCTAACTGATGGGAAAAATGTAGGTGCCTAAAATCGTCCTTTACAACATTATAATTTTAACTAATTATATTTATTATTCTTTTCCACTTATTTAATTAAATTAAGTTCATTATCCTAAAGTATTTAAATCTAATTTGAATACTTATCCCTTAAGTGTATTAAATTAAATTTAATACATTCCCACATTAAAATCCCTTTTTAAATAAATGTTAATTTGTTTTTTCTCTCACATGCCTAAATTATTCTAAAACATAATTAATATAAATCTAATCTGGATTAATTTAAATCTAAACCTAGATCCTATCCTACCTCACATCACTCTCACCAAATAAGCGTAGTCATTAATTAACTAAGGTTAATTAGGCTAATTTTTAGGATTCCTACACCCATTAGTCCTAATTATTAATTAATCCTAATTATTAGGATTCAAAAATTAGACTTTTCAAATACTATTAATTTTATGCCAACAAGGTTTCTTACAACCTTGATGACACTTTCCAAAAGTGTTTAAAACTCTTACACCTCTTACACATTGTACGCCTCTCTCTCCAGTTCCCAAAGCTTTGCAAAGGCGAGGGTTAGTAGCAAAGGTTTACAAATGAATGCAAATCAAGTATACAATGACTACTAAATGAAATAACAGAAATGTGAGCAATAAAATGTACAAGCAAGAGAAAGGAAGACAAATAAATGCAAACCCCACGATGCTTGAAGCTTCTATTGTCTCTCTCTACTCCTTCTGAAACACTGTTCTTGATGCTTAGTATTGGTGAGGCATCGTCTATGACTTGAGAAGCATCGAGAATTTGATAATTGAAATGGGTGTGTGATCGCAAGACGGCTTGAATGCTAGAACCAAACTGAGGGATTAATGGCGCACGAGAGCTTGAAATCCTAGATCCTTCAAATGGTTATGAAGGGTTTATTATATAGGAATTAGTGATGAAATGAATGGTTGAGATCAATCCCAGAGATAGGGAGATGAACGGTTGAGATCAAAAGGAACAGGAGAGATCCTCAATAAACTCCACCTCTTTATTTGGTTAAGAGGAGATAGAGTTTGGTTAACTGAAGAGCTAATTATGAGTTACCTTTTTGAACTGAAGAGGTGGGTGAAGTTACCCATGTGGACTGGAGAGATGGGTGGAGTAACCCATGTGATCTAATTGGAGTTATCTCTTTGAAGATAAATGAGTATTTAATTCATTTATTTAATAATTATTTTCAACATGTGAGATAATTGAATTCTTTTTGATTAAAAATTGCTTTATTTGATGAAATTAAATTAATTTAATTGGAAGAATTTAATTAGTAAGTTTAAATATTTGGATTTAAACTATAGAAAATTGAGTATAGTTAATTAATTAATGATAATTAATCAATTAAAGCTAATTAATTAAATAAAATTAATTATTTAATTAATTTTGGGAATTGGATTAAATAATTTGGAGAATGAAATAGAAGAAAATAGATGATTAATTAATGATTAAAAAACCATTAATTAATAGATGAAAATTAGTGTTTTTAATGTAAAGTCGCAAGCCTGTCCATTTAATGGTGTCTATATTTGCCCCTCTTTGATGCAATGTGACTTGTCACAGTGTGTCAAAGATTCTTTGATTTTTCCCCAGCTTGCCCCGACATTTAGTAGGTGTATTTATGCCCCCTCAACAAATTTGAGCGAAAAGTCGCGAGACAAGCGTTAATTTGTTGAAACTGCAAATTGAAGAACTGAGTAGCTGACGGATCTGAAAAATAGTTTAAAATGCCCCTGTAATTGACCTTTGAATTTTTTGGGGACCGAGAAGAAAATTCTGAGCTCCTAGGTGAAATTAGGGTTTTTGGAAACCCCTATAAGTAGCCAAGAGATCCCTTCATTTGTCACTTTACGAATTGGAGCTCTAATCATCTTGGTGAGTTTGTTTATTGTTTTCTGCTCATTTTCTTCCTTCTTTCGAGCAATGGCGGGGCTTCCAGGTATTGTACACATTTCTAATTAGGTTTGTTCATACCATCAACCTCTTGGCTCTAGACATCCGGTGAGTTTCCTCACTTTGCGTGTCATTTATGACATTATTTATTGCTTTTAAAATTTGTACTTTTTTGAAAAAGTTTCACCTTTGCCGCAATCGACTGTGGTTTTGCCGCAATTGCAGGTTCTGTGCCACATTTGATAAAAGTGTCGCACTTGATTATGTAAAATGCCACAAGTGTTGTTTGAGTGTCGCACTTGTATTTTAGGTGTCGCAATCGCATAAAAGTATCGCAGTTGACCATATTTAATACCGCAATTGACTTTTTGACACTGTCTGCCTAATTTCTTTGCCTTTTATCTGCTTGTTCTAGCTTCTGTTACATTTCTCGATATCTGAAACTAATAATTTTCTATTTTTTGGACTCTCTATGCAGTTTTTCGGGCATATCTTGCGGTGTCGAGAGTCAAGGTCAGCAGGACTCATGTACAGATTTCAGCTATCGAAGGATGAGAGGTCAGTTCTTCGTGACCTGGGATTAAATTGGATCTGCTATATGCCAGAGATTACGACCAACAGGGGTCTGATCTCAGCTCTTGTAGAGTGATGGCATTCAGAGACCTGTACTTTCTGGTTGCCTACTGGGGAGTGCATTGTGACTTTGGAGGATGTGTATCGCATCCTCCAACTCCCTATCTAGGGCAAGTTGGTGGAGTACTCCACTCGTACTGGTGTCACTACTTTGACCGAGCTCACTGGACTGCCCAGGGATCATCTCGGGATGGCCAATGGTTATGATGTTCCATGGTCAAGATTTGGATTGGGCTTAGATAGACTATCCACATTATTAGGTAGTTTGATTTGTGGCATCCTTTGTCCTAATCGACGTCAGCGTGGGTTTTCTGTAGGGTTCAGTAGTGTCTTGCAGAGTATGGTCCAAGACCATACTGTCTTTGCATGGGCCCCATGCATGTTGGCCCATATGCATTTTCATATGATGTAAGTAGCTTACCTTGATGGTAAGTCACTGGGTTGTGGTGCCATATTATTGCAGATTTGGGCATGGGAGCATATTGTTGTCTTCCATCCTGTGGGTGCCTGTGCTCTCCTGGCTGATAGGCCATATGTATATATGTATGATGGAGCAATTATTCAGACCCATATGGGTCATCTTTCTTACTAGAGACAGTAGCTTGACATGATTCCTTATTTCATTTGGAGACCCTACCGTGATTGTCCTGTGTGGGATGGTGAGGATATCCATCTTCCTTTTTGTAGGCAGCGCAGATACCTGATTGGTCGCATTAGTGACCATGTGCATATGATTGAATTTCATAACACTGATAGGGTGTTACGTCAGTTCTGAGAGCAACAAGATGTGTCTGATTCTTACGCCTACTTTGCTCGGTGATCGAGGGATGCTCGTGTATGGGGTGTTATAGTGTCACTGGATGTTGCACGCACTGAGTTCTTAGGGTTTCTCTCTGTTGCATGGACCTGGCGGTCGGCCACTATTGATCCAGGTTTGTCTTTCTTTATTATGCTTATGTACTTCCCTTCTGCTCTATTGATTATGCTCATATCCTGTTGTGAGATTTATGTATATCTGCTCTGGTATTGATAGTTGACTTATCTTTTGCAAGCACTACTCCACAGTATGATGCTCACTGGTTGCAGCATCGTCCTATAGCCTTGACAGATGTTTCACATCCTATTCCCAGGAATATCATGCAGAGGGCTTGACAGGTACGGCACGCTAGGGGAGGCCATGAGGGAGCTAGAGGTGGTGGCCGACAAGGGCGGGATGGAGGTGGAGATGGTGGACGGGGAGGTGGGAGGGATGCTGGGAGGGATGGTGGGTGAGACGGAGGATGAGAGAGAGGTGATGATGGGGGGGATGATCCTGGTCCCGCTGGTGCTGGTGGTGGTGTTAGGGTGGGAGGTGGTAGGAGTGGGGGACAGGCCTGAGTAGGGTTAGGTGCTATTTTAGAGGAGGAGGAGGCTGCAGAGGAGGAGGCACCCTAGTTGGTGTGTAGAGTATGTAGGCAGATAGTAGTAGTTTTGGCTCCCCAGGTTGAGGATAGGGTTGAGATTGAGGAGGTGGATGTTGAGCTTGCTGATGTAGATGTGGAGGCTCTTGACGAGCAGAGTGTAGAGATAGGGTCCTCGGATGGGAGTGGCCGCAGTAGGATCATCACTGAGCAGAGCTCAAAGAGTGGGGAGGAGCCAGTTAGACAGAGAGGAGGTGAGGGTTTGGGAGGCCAGGATGAGGAGGGGGACATGGATGTGGCAATGGGCAAGATGGATGATGATCCTTCAAAGGTGGAGTGCCTGACCCAACAGGTTTAGGACCTTCAGGCCTAACTTGCCCTATCTGATGCATGTTCCACTGCTTTAGAGGCTCGAGTTACAGCAGCTGAGTCTCGAGAGTGACATGCTTGAGCTGAGGTCCGCTCATTTATAGATAGTGTACAGGATGTTTCACATAGATATATTCTTGACAGGTACTATAGATCTGGGCGAGAGGCTCAGAGAGAGATAGAGTATTGGAGATGCCACTATGAGGGCGTAGTTACAGCAGAGTAGAGAGTACCTAGCTACACCACTTCCCAGAGATCAGGCCGAGCCCAGCGATCCCAGAGTAGTGGTATTGGAGCACCCAATTCTTCTCATAGACCACCTTCTGATATGCCACCCCCTCGTGCCCCTCCTGGCGAGGGTGGGGGTAGTTCTTATTGATCATGCTCCTTGTACCATTTTTGTAGTGATGCATTATATACGCTGAGTTGTACCATTTTTTTATCTAATACACTGATATATATATATGAATCATATGTTGGTTACCTTTTGTGTTCAGACTTGCGAATTTTCATTTGTACTCAGATATTTTGATCTACATGAGATGCAGCTATGCTTTGATATGATGTGCAATGTTTTACTTTTCTATATGTATGATTCTACTGATTTAGAGGTTTAGATGATGTGATGTATATGCAATGTGATTCTAATATGCAGACTCGTTTATGGATGATTTACTTTCCTATGATACTGACATGTTATGCAGGATGGTGTAAATGAAATGCCTTTTTATATGGGATGTTGTATGGATGTATGTGATTTTATGATTTATCATGTATGCCACTACCATGTTTTTATCTTTTTTCTGATGCACTTAATGGAATGTATGCAATTTACTATGCATAAAATATCTGAGTAATGCATGTGTTAGTTAGAAAGAAGTTAGTTTGGATAGATGTGTTCTGAGATTGATCTTTTAGAATGTGATGATAGAAAAGTTTTCATTTTTGCATTTGTTGAATAGATATGATCTAATAGAAAGGATGATAGTCCCAAGTCGCTGCCCTTGTATCCAATAATTGTCATCATTGCATCTTTTTTTTGTATTTTCTGATATTCCAGAAGAGCATCGAATGATCCAGATCACATACCACCTGGATACCACGATGACCTTTTGATAGTGGAAGGAGTAGAAAGATTGAATAGAAAGAGACCCATAATGCACCCAAATATTGACCATCTAGATGCGAATATGTTCTCTATTTGAAAAGAAAGAGAGCCAAGAGCACCCAGATATTGACCATCTAGATACCGCTTTCCCTCTAAATTAATCTAAAAACAAAGATACCAAGATAGAACTCCTATGCACCTTTAGTCCATCTGGTTAACACTATGAGCTCTTGATTTCTGAAAGGGAAAGCCAAGCAAACAAGATAGAACTCCTATGCCCCTAGAGTCCATCTGGATAGCATCATGAGCTCTTGTTTGCAACATAAAGGGAAAGACCATAGAAACCAAGATAGAAATCCAAAGCAACTCAGAGTCCATCTAAATATTGCTGCGAGCTCTTGATTCTATAAAACCAAACAAGAAAAATAAAAGAGAAGGAATGTCCAATTCTTTCCCAGGGTTAAGCTCAGATCGTGGAACTATGCGGCTACCAGATAAGTGACAGTGCCTACCACATTTATCCTAAATCATCATGGCCCTAAAATTGAAGTGAACATTCAAGAGACAGCAATCAAAGAAAATAAGTCATGATCCATCATAGCTACACTCCTCACATGGTGGATCCTGGAGTAGCGTAAGAACATAACCCTGAAATATAGACTGACTTTGACTGACCTAGTCAACTTTTGCATGGTTCCTTGATGCAGTTGGATTCTCTTGATTGGCTTAACTCTTTGGATAGGCTTGATTGGCTTGATTTCTTTGATCATGTTGGCAGCTGATTAGGTTGTGTCAGATGGGCCAAATGCGTGTTCACAAAGCTCATGATTGTGACAGTCTTTGAATGATTAGATTGATTTGGATGTTGTGATCATGTTGGCAGCTGATCAAGCTATGTCAGATGGGCCCAATGCTTTCTCGCAAAGCTCATGATTGTGACAATTGATAGATTTGATTTCTCTGATCATGTTGGTAGTTGATCAAGCTATGTCGAATGGGCTGAATGCTTGTTTATCAAAGCTCATGATTGTGACAATTGATGGATTTGACTTGGTTTGCACTTGCGTGCTAATAATCGAGTTGGCTTTATTGCTTTGGGATTTTGCAATTTTTTGAATGTTTTTTATGAAGATTGTTTTTCTCTTGATATTTGATCTTTTTAATATTTTTGATGAGTTTTCCATTTTTTTGGATTTTTTAGAACTTCTAGAATCGCCCCTAGTCTGGTGGACCAGTATTAACCATGAGTAAGTGTTTGGTGCTTAGAGGGGTTTTTTGCTTGTGGATATAGCTTAGGATAGTCCGTCTTGCCTTTGAAATCTGCTCAAGCTTTTGGAGCTCATTGATGGTGAAGCTAGATTTTGAACACTTGGCACCTGTTTGCCAAGTTTTCACCAAGGTACCTACTCAATAACGCCTGATTGTCAGGTTTTCCCTGAGAGAGCGATGTTGTTTTCTCTTTACTTTTTTTCTTCTTCTTTTTTTTTGCTTTTTTTTTTTTGTTGTCGCCAAAGCGCCTGATTGCCAGGTTTTCGCCAAGGTAACTTTTGTATTTTCTAATTTTTTTGGTATTTTTTGAATATGTACATGAATGCCCTAACCATAGAGTCCTCACAGGTAGAATCTCTTTAGGTGCATGCTATTGATGTATTCAGGGAGCTGATCTCCTTCCGGTGTTGCTAGGATGAATGCCTCACTCTAAGTAGAGTTGACAATAACAAAAGGTCCTAGCCAGTTTGGCTCGAACTTACTAGGTTTGACTCACTCTACTTGATTTTTCTAATTTTCCATGAGGAAAAGGTCTCCTACCTCAAATGTTCTTGGCTTCACCTTCTTATGGTAGTTCCTTCTAAGGCGATTCTGATAGCCTTGTAAGTGGTTGAAAGCATGTTGCCTTCTTTCATCTAGTAACTCTAGCTCACTGAGCCTTGCTACTCTATAGTCTTCATCAGAAACTAAGTTTTTTAATGATATCCTCAGGGATGGGATTTCCACTTTGAGGGGTAATACTGCCTCTATTCCATAGACTAGGGAGAAAGGAGTTGCCCCCGTTGGTGTTCTCACACTAGTTTTGTATGCCCATAATGCAGGACTAAGCTGTAAATGCCAGTCTCACCCTGATTTGTTTACTGTTTTCTTTAGAATATTCAAGATTGTTTTATTTGTAGCTTTGACTTGTCCATTCCCTTGCGGGTAGTAAAATGAGGAGAAACCTTGTTTGATGTGGAACTGTTCACATAGATCTTCAACATCCTTGTTCTGGAAAGGAGTACCATGATCTGTCAGGATTGTTTGGGGGATTCTGTATCGACAGATGATGTGGTTAAGTATGAACATAGCTATCTATTTTCTAGTAATGTAAGTGAGGGGAATTCCTTCTACCCACTTGGTAAAGTACTCTATTGCTTCTATGATATACTTGTGTCTGTTTGCTGAAGAAGGTGTTATTATGCCCACTAGGTCAAATCCCCACATTGAAAATGGTAACGGTGATGTAATGGGATTTAGTTCCTGTGCTGGTGCATGAATGAGGTCTCCATGAATTTGACACTATTTACACCTTTGAACATGCTTGTGTGCATCTATCTCTATAGTTGGCCAGTAGTATCCCATGCAGATTATTTTCTTAGCTAAGTTGTTGCCACCTCCGTGGGTTCCACATATTCCTTCATGTACCTCGTACAAAGCTTTCTGGGATTCCATGGAAGTGAGACATTGTAGTAATGTTCCATCAAGACTTCATTTGTATACATTAGTTGAGAGGATAGTATATCTAGAGGCTTGATGGATGAGGGTTTTTCTCTAGTTCCTAGATAGGTTTGGTGGTAAGACATTGTTTTGGAGGTAGTTGTAGATGTCTTGGTACCATGGGGACTCAAGACCAACAAGGACACATGTTGATTCTGTGATAGATGCCTGATGTGAAGGCACCAAGAGTTGCTCCACCAGAAACTGGAATTTGGTGTCATTTTTGGGCATGTCAATCAGTGATGCTATGGTAGCCATCACATCTGCTACTTTGTTTTGTGCTCTTAGCACTTGCTCAAAGAGAATGTAATGAAACTTGGTGTGCAGTCATTCCATCTGTGCTTTGTAAGGTATGAGCTTCTCATCTTTGGTCATGTAATCATTGTTGACTTGACTAATGACCAACTATGAATCACCAAAGACTTTCAAATTCTTGATTCTCCATTGAACGGCTATCTTTAGACCGATGACCAGCGCTTCATATTCTGCTATATTTTTGGTGCATTGGAAGTTAAGTCTGAAAGACTTCTGAATTGTATCATGATCTAGAGTGATAAGGACTATCCCTGCTCCTACTCTATGGTTTGTACATGATCCATCAAAATAAAGTTGCCATACTTTGATCACTGGTTGTAGTGTCATGATAGATTCATCTGGAAAGTCTGAAACAATAGGCTGGTGGTCTTGAATTGGTGCCTCTGCCAGTTGATCTGCTATCACTTGTCCTTTGATAGCCTTTCTATCTACATACTCAATGTCAAACTTGCTTAAGATCATTACCCACTTGGCCAATCGTCCAGTTAGTGTTGCTTTGCTCAGGAGGTACTTGAGAGGATCAATATGTGCAACCAATTTCATTTGGTGACTCAACATGTAGTGTCTTAGCTTTTGGGAAGCAAAAACAACTGCCAGGCATAACTTCTCTATCGGTGTGTAGTTCAACTCATATCCTACCAAACTCCTGCTTAGATAGTAGATGGACCTCTCCTTTCCTGGATCATCATGTTGTGCCAAAAGGACCCCTAACATTGATTTTATCACCAAAATGTATAGAAGAAATGGTCTACCTTGTACTGGTGGTACCAATATACGTGACTTAAGAAGGTAGTCTTTGAATATCTGAAATGCATGTTCACATTTCTCTATCCATATGAACTTCATGTATTTATGCAATAGATGTTGGAATGGGTGGCACTTGTCTACCAGTTGAGCTATGAAGCATCTTATCAATTGGAGCCTTCCTTGTAACCCTCTTAGTTGTCCCAGGTTCGATGGTGGAGGCATCTCTAATATTACTTTGACCTTTGCTGGATCCACTTTTATTCCTCTATGTGATACTATGAACCCTAGTAATTTTCCCGCTGTGACACCGAATGCACACTTTTTTGGATTTAGTCAGACTTTGAATTCCTCCATTCTATCAAAGATAGGTCCCAAAACCTATAGATGATCCTTTCAGAGTATGGACTTGGCTAGTATTTCATCCACATAATCTTCCATTGTCTTGTGGATGAGATCATGAAATATGGTTGTCATTGCCCTCTGATATGTTGCTCCAGCGGTCTTTAGACCAAATGGCATGACATTCCAACAATATGTCCCCCAAGGACATGTGAAATCCATTTTGTGTTCATCTTCTAGTGCTATCCTTATTTGGTTGTAACCTATGAATCCATCCATTAGTGATAGCATTTCATGTCATGCAGTTAGGTCCACTATCATATCGATGTTTGGTAAAGGAAAATCATCCTTCAGACATGCTATATTGAGATCCCAAAAATCTGTGCAAATTTGTATTTGACCACTGTGCTTCGTAACTAATACTAGATTAGATATCCAATCCACATATGGTATAGGTCTGATGAATTTAGCATCCAAAAGCTTTTTCAGTTCTGCCTTGACTAACAATGCAACATGAGGATGCATCTTTCTTAGCTTCTGTTTGACAGGTTTAGCATTTGGTAGCAATGGAAGGTGGTGTAGCACCAATTCTAGATCTAAGCCTGGCATATCTGAGTAAGACCATGTGAAATTGATCATTCTTTCCTTGAAGAAACTGATGAATTGTTCGCTCTCCTCAGGAGTGAGAGATTTCACCAAGTAGATGTTCTTTGGGTTCTTGTCATCCCCCAAGTTGATTTCTTCTGTCTCTTCAGCTAGCAATGTTGATTTCTCCTTTGTTAGGGGGAGAAATTCCTTTCCATCTTCTGGTGCCTCAGTGAGGTTTTTTCTAGAAGATATGTCTTCTTTTAGCTTTTTACTCTTTTGTTCTTTTTTCTTTTGTGGACTGGAAAGAGGAGCTTCCTCCCTGAAGTACGCTGCTCTGTCTAGGTTGATAGAGGATTCTGCCTTGTGATCTCTTGATGGAATTCCTTCCCTTAGTCCCATGAAATGAGCTATTCCCTCATCATTTTCAAAGACATCAAGATCAAGCAGTCCTTGTTGATCCCACTCTATAAGCTTAGGGTATACAAGATAGACACTTTTACTACTGTTTGGCTTTGGTTGACTAAACGGGATGGCTGAAATGGTGCCTACAAAATTGGACTATGATGAGGATGCACCACTTAAGGTCTGATGAATGATATGTTTTTCTATACATGGTTGTTCAGTAATGGTCAGTTGTTCAAATAGGTCTGCTAGGTTTATGATAATATCGACCCGAGGGGAAAAATAAGGGATTGAGGGTTCAGAGTCATGGAGGGATCTCCACTCATACTCATTGGAGTCAGTCTCAATGGAATGTTCGTCCAGTGTCTCACTTCCCTGGTTATCATCAATTGCTAAGTGTAGGTTTAATTGGGAATGTGTGGTTCCCTCTTCAGCGGGCAATAACTATGCTAACATGTTGCTTATTAGGACATGCTCTGTGTTGTGCCCCCAGTGCATCTCTACTATTTGCTTGTGATTGACTTGAATCTCTTGGTTCATAGGACTTGTGCTTTTTTGTCCATATCCCAAACCTCTTGTGTTTCTTTGGGTTGGTGGGAGAGGCAATTCATATATGCCCTGTTGCCTTTCCCCCAGTCCGATTGTACCATCATACCCAAATCTTTGTATCATTGTGTAACTGTTACCATAGTTTGCCAAAGGTAGGGGAGGTTGAATTGTCTCAGGGGTGTCTTGATATAACTAGGTGTTAATGTCTTGCTCAAAAGGATTCTCTTATGCTATGTCTCCCCACCGGACAAAGGTTGTGGGTGGACATTTGAATAGCACCGGCTGTTGTGTTTCTATTACCATAATAGGTTGTGGCATGCCATGAGTTCATGGTCTTTGAGGCATGTGCATGATGGTAAAGGCTTCTTCATATCTGTATTCACCATAGCCCTTATTTGTGATGGATATCTTGTTGGCTTTCTCTGTGACCTCCTTAAGATTTGGATTTGAAGAGGATGAAATGCTTGCATCTTTATTAAGGACTATCTTTCCCGCTGCTTGTGTGACATCTTTGGGATTTGATTCTGAAGAGGATGGGATGCTTGCATCCTGGTTTGATGGCACTTGGTTATCAGTGTTGTTTTGGACCGCATTACAATATTGGAAGGGATTGGGATCTCCCTCTATGACGATATCCTCTCCTTGGTGAGGGACCTTGATACATTGATGATATGTTGATGGTACAGCTTTCATTTCATGTATCCAAGGTCTCCCTAGTAACATTTTGTATCCCAACTCAAGGTCTAAGATTTGGAAGGGTGTGTTTTTTACCATAGCACCAATGCGAACAGGTAGAATGATAATACCTTTAGAGGGCCTTTCCTCTTCATCATAGGCTCTAATATTTATCCTCCTTGTGACATCAATGCTTGATTCAGAATAACCCATTTGCTTGATTAACTTTAGAGTACAAATGTTTAACCCAGCTCCACCATCAACAAGGACCCTACAGACAACGCTTTTGTGGATCTGGACAAGTACGTGTAGCGGATTATTATGCAGGGGTTTATGCGGTGGCACATCACGGTCTGTGAATGTGGCATGTTTGTTAGCTTCTATATAGTTGACCACCATTTGGAAGCTTTCAGGTGTTATGTCCCTTGGGATAGCAGCATTTGGAAGTGCTTGGTCAAGTACCAGTTTATGCTGCGGAGATATGCGCAATAGGTCAAACATGGAGATCTGGGCAGGTGTGCACTTTAGTTGGTCCACTATGCTTGTTTGTGGATTTGCATTTGATGTGGGATTTTCCTATGAGTTTGAAGAGGATGGTACTTCTTGTAAGATGACCCTAGCTTGATGTGTTGTTACAGCACAATTGTTACCTTGGTCTCTGATAGTGATTGTAGCCACATGGCTATCTAAATGATTGAGGCAATTGATAACATTGTCACTGTTGGCATAAGTATAATTAACTTTATTGGTTTGTCCACTAGACCTAGAGGCTTTTCCCTTGTTGTGATCACAAAAGGTATCATTGAATATGGTATGATCAGTGGTGCCTTTGTTTTGAGTGTTTGTCACATCGATGACCCCTATATCAATTAGATCTTGAATAGCGTGCTTCAATCGGTAGTAGTTGGTCATTTTGTGAACTTTCACTCAATGAAACTCACAGTAATCTTTGTCATTATACTACTTGGGTTTATTTTCATCTTGTTCAAAGTCCCTAATTTTTGGGAGAGTGATAGTGTTTGATTGCATCAACTTACATAAAGCTGATTCTATCGGTTCTCCTAATGGTCTGAAATCTCGTTGTTGGAATTAAAACCATGGTTTGTGTTGATTCTGTTGTTGACTGTTTGACATAGCGGCTGCTTGCATAGGGGGAGTTTGGTTTTGGGTGTATGCTTGTTGAGTGGGTGTTGTGGGTTTTTGGTTGGCCACAGGTGCGCCTTGCAATGACACCTTAGGTTGCGCGTAGTTGATTGTCTTTACATTAATGACACCATCACTAGTGACATTTTTGTTTTTGTTCCACCACTTAGCCTTTTCCGTTGCATTTTTATTCATGTTCATTTGTGTAGGATCTGCAAGGATACCTCATTTGACTAAGTTCTACTCACAACAAACTCCTCTTTCGATGAGTTGTGTAAAGTTCAGAGCTAACTGTAACTCTGTTGTGAATGACATGTTTGGGATCAGATTGTCAACAAACATGACTATCAAGTCTTGTTCGGGCACATCATATGGTATATGGTTTGTCATGTTCCTCCATCTCTATAGGAATTTCACAAAGGACTCTCCATCTTTTTGTTTTATGTCGCAAAGGTCCTTGATGTTGACCTTGCACTCGATGTTATGATGGAAGTGAGCTATGAACTTTTTAGCCAATTCTCCCCACGACTGAATGCCATGAGGTAGATGTGAGAACCATTCCATTGCTGATCTGACCAAACTTTGTGAGAACAGTCACATTAGATATGTCTCATCATGAGCGACTTCAACACAACTAGCAAAGAACTCTCGTATATGCTCAATAGGGTTGGTACTGCCCCTATACTTGTTGAATTTCTGCACTGAGAAGTGGTTTGGGAATGAAGAAATTTGAAGAGAATGGTCAAAGGGGTAAGGGTATAAATCCTCTATGGTATAGGATTTATTTTGCCCCTAATTCTGCATATCCATCATTTGGTTTTGAAGGGTTTGCATTTGTTGTATCAACATGTATGTTTGATTCTGAGGCTGATGAGCAATGTTCCTTTGTTCTGTGGTGGGTATGAGGCTGCGCCTCTGTGTCCCTTGAGTAGGAATATAGGATTTCATCCTAGGGACTTGATACTTATTTCCCACTGAGTGATTTGTGAATGAGGGCATACAAGTAGCCCATGGTGGGTTGTGATGTGTTTGGTGTTGTGATTGAAACTGTGGTTTGTATTGCTACTGCTGAGGTTGGATGAATGATTGAAATTGGGGTTTCTGTTGCAGGGGTTGAATGGGAAACTGAAGCTGGGGTTGTTGTTGTAGGGGTTGAATGGGTAGTTGAAACTGGGGTTGTTGTTGTGGGGGTTGAAATGGGCAACTGAAGCTGGGGTTTCTATTGTAGGGGTTGAATGGGTAAAGAAGTAGCCTTGGGTGGGCCTTGACTGTAAGTCATTCCTACCGAGATAGATCCCTGTGGGCATGAAGTATTGACCCCATGACTAGTGTGAATTGATTGCAGCAGTGGCAATGTTTCAGAACAGTTTTTGTTGGGTGGGATGGAAGGCATAGCATGAGAGCTTGATTGTCTTGGCCATGAGACCAGAGGTGTGGGCATACTAGTGACCATGGGTGCACTTAGTTGCGAGCCTGTCATGCCTTGAGTAGATGATGTGCTGGCCTGAGTTGGGTCACTAGTTTGATTGGATACAGTCTGTGTCGATGTAGGCAAGATCAAAGGTGGAAAGATTGGAGACACAATAGGTAGAATCTGATGTGGTTGAGTAGTGTTTTGACCTGCGAGAGGGTTTTCTGGCCATATTGTTGATACGCTGAATTTAGCAGGGAGTTTGACTCCCTTCTTTATAAGCATGGCCAAGTAACGTTCAGGGTTCCTCTCTATGATAGCATCAACTAACTTTGTGGAATAAGCATCTTGTTCCACATCTTCTAGTTCTTCCTCTATGATATCGTGGAAAAAGGTTGCCCCTCGGGGCTGTTCAATGAATAGAGTAGGACTGGTATTCGTGAAGGGATCATTTTCTTTCTCTGTCTCCCAAGCGGGAAATAGTTGATATAGGACTCATCTGGTTGAGTTCTAGCTTTAGACCTTGTGTAAGGTCCATCATGAGGTGTCTGAGACATCTTGCGGTCCAGGTTTGTGACTAAAACAAGTGATATAAAGCAAACAAAGAAGAAGATCCTTTCTAAGGAAAAGTCTGACTTATGTTTTTGAAAAGGGTAATCCTAAGGACAGATTTTGATATAACTTGATCTCAAAGTGGTGATGATAAAAGATAAGATTTGCCGACCTTTGTCTTGGAAAAAGTCAATTTTGAAAAGATGATGATATTTGAAATGATGAGATCAAGATATTTTGAGTCTGTGCTTTCGAACTAACAATGTTTTTGACAATAATCATGCTTTACAAAGAAAAGGTAATCTTTAATGTTTAGAGATTCACACAATGTTCTTCACATTTTCTTGGGATAGACACTAGTTTTGGACACCAAATGAAGAATTCTTTCAAGGTTTTAGGTCAGAATAGGAATATAGTATCTCTGGTCAAATGTGATACAATTTCACCAATTACGATAAAATAACTGGTCGATTGTGGTAGATTATCGCAAAAATGCTTCTAATTTTGCAAGATAGTTGACGTTGACAACCCTAGACTTTAACATGTTTGACTCGTTTTGACAGTTTGAATGTTTTGTTTTGCATTTTCAAAAATTGATCAAAGAAACAAGCACAATAGACACTGTGTTTTGAAGAATGAAGATTGAAGAGTGTATGTTCTACAACTTTTTCAAGTTGCAAGTTATCACGAGGTCTTAACAATGAACAATCAGATTAATCTAGGTCAATTGGCTTCAGAATACAATGTTATAGGCCCAATGCTTGAATGTTTGTTATCTCACACAGCAATTATCACGCTACTAGGACACGAAGGTCCACGATGTAGGTGCCCATGTTTTTGTTGTTTCCATGTATTGTTGTCGTGAAGTGAAGATCTCTTTCACTACACAAATACCATGGGACACATATGTTGGGAATCTTGGGGGAAAATTTTACAACCCCTTGCACTATAATAAGGTATCTATTCGAAGGTAAAACAGGTTGGCCTCTAATTAATCAAGGTTGTAGTCAGGGTTCATGGTGTCTCTCCAATCAATTTGTACATGTGTGACTCACTTAAGATCCTAGTTGATCATGCTGGCTCCTTAGGGATATTCACCCGATCTAGACTATCATCAACACACCTCACCCAAGCTTGGCTAGATAAGATAGAACTTTGGTTCATGCTTTGTTTATATACCGGTCAGAAGGATTTACCAGTTTAAGGTCGTCCTCCGAGGAAGAAGCACATTCCCCGGACAGGCCTTTCTAAAAAAGTAAAAAAGGTTTGTAATCTAATAATTTGTGCAAGTGCACCCAAAACTCAAGACACGAGGTAAATCGATTAAGCTCCATATTTTGAAATGTGAACTAAGCTACACCACCATACAAGCATGAATTTTCAATTTTAAGCCCAAAAGTAGGTGTTGATTGCTTGTTCATTTTTATTGCACCAAATTGAAAGGTTTTTTGCCTTTGTTCAATTCTTAATCCTCACGTCAATTTTAAACCCAAATCCAAAATATGAGGTGTGAAATATTTTGCAAGCACTGTTCTTTTTAGACCCAAATCAAAAAATGAATTCCTTTTAGATTTGTGTTGTTTAGACAGGTTAGTACCAAAAAAGATTATTTTGTGAAATGAGAATATAAGTAACTTTAAAATAATGAATGATGCTTACCAAACTTACCATTCTCTGTCCTTGGTGACTTTGGTCCTAACCTGCATAGAAACTGAAAAGAATGTCAATTTAGAAACAGTTAGGCCGAAGATTTAGATCTAATTTTGCAATATTTCCTGCAATTGCGGCAATCTTCTTCCAACTATGGTAATGTTCTGTCAATTGCAGAATGGATCGGGCAACTACAGTAATTCTCTGTCAATTGCGGTAAAGCACTGGCAACTACGGCAAAATGCTTGTGATTGCGACACAAAATGAACAACTGTGGAAGAATTATTGCGATTGTGGCACGGATCGGTTGATTGTAGCAAAATACCAGAAGATAGAAAACAAGAAATAGACAGAAAAACTATGAAAGCCTGAAATCAATTGCGGTATTAAACCAGTCGATTGTGGCACAGTGTAGATGATTGTGGTAAACTCTTAGCAATTGTGAAATAGTACAAATGTCAAAGAAAAGTGTGATTTTTAAATTTATGACTGTACAGTCGTGGTTGATCAATCCGTTTCTTCATCTGCAAGAGATATTTGGGCTGTTTGATTCACGTCGGGTTCACCAAAATGTATGCCTCTCTCTGTGGTTCCCAAAGCTTTCCAAAGGTGAGGGTTAGTAGCAAAGGTTTACAAATGAATGCAAATCAAGTATACAATGACTACTAAATGAAATAATAGAAATGTGAGCAATAAAATGTACAAGCAAGAGAAAGGAAGACAAATAAATGCAAACCCCACGATGCTTGAAGCTTCTATTGTCTCTCTCTACTCCTGAAATGACATTCTTGATGCTCAGTATTGGTGGGGCAGCATCTATGACTTGAGAAGTGTCTAGAATTTGATAATTGAAATGGGTGTGTGATCGCAAGATGGCTTGAATGCTAGAACCAAACTGATGGAGTAATGATGCACGAGAGCTTGAAATCTTGGATCCTTCAAATGGTTATGAAGGGTTTATTATATAGGAATTGGTGATGAAATGAATGGTTGAGATCAATCCCAGAGATAGGGAGATGAACAATTGAGATCAAAAGGAACAAGAGAGATCCTCAGTAAACTCCACCTCTTTATTTGGTTAAGAGGAGATAGAGTTTGGTTAACTGAAGAGCTAATTATGAGTTACCTTTTTGAACTGAAGAGGTGGGTGA
>MU226881.1:2929840-2943356 GCA_018584345.1 Thuja plicata | reverse complement strand
ATATATATATATATATATATATATATATATATATATATATATATATATATATGTATGTATGTATGTATGTATGTATGTATGTATGTATGTATGTATGTATGTATGTGTAACTTAATATAATGTACTTACCAATTTTGACCAATCCTAAAATATTTTCATAATCACTAGAAATGAAAGGAATGTCATCAAAGTTTTCATCTTCATCTCGATCAACTATATCGGAAACAACAAGTGTTACCAAATTCCATGCACCTACATATCCACATTCATGATTGATGCATTCTGAATAGTTTTCAGTAATGTAGTGAGAACAAAAACATGAGTACTCCCTAGTGTACAATGTCCAATTGCGACAATTTGTACTCATAATTGAATGAAAAGATCGTGTCTTCTCTATCCTCTCGTAACCATGCATAATTTTTCTATCCATGCCTGAAAACATATATATAACATAAAAATGAGACAAATTATAGATTTCATTTTTAAAATTTGAAATGTAAAATCTAAACAATAAAATATATATATCACATGTATTTAATTTAAACACGTGCATACCTATTATCTCCCAAAATACTTTGTATGGTACTTCTTGACTCATTCTTGATGATGGGCCAGCCTCATTTGGTGCAAAATGTATCTTACACCATTCAACAACATCGTGTGCATCTTTTATGTGAACTCCCTGATAATTCATTTGATAGTTTCATAGAGCACATTTGATACAAGCTCCAACACCATCATGTTCACCTTTTCCATGTCTACTCTCAAAGAAACTCCACACATGTGTCATGTTTTCATTTTGATGATATCTACATAGTGCATAAAATGGTCTAGATTATTTGAATTGTGTCACACATCCATCTGACCAAACATAATATTTATCAATTTTTATGCCCCTTTCTTTCAAATTTGCAAAAACCTTCTTGAATCATGTTTCTACATAACGAATATCGTGATGTTTATCATCACTTATATAAAAAGTGATATTCTTTCTTTAGGACCCATGATTCAAATGTGCTATGAACACAATCCAACTCTAACTATGCATGTTTATAACACACATGTACCATAACAGTAATCTTGGCTGAAAATAGTATTCTAATTGAATGGCCTTTTGATGAACAAAGGAATAGTTTTCTACAAAATCAACAACCGATAGAATAGTTCCAACTGGAAAATTATCTCTCAGTTTCTGAAATTGTTGTGCTTGTCACTTTACAAAGAAATCATGATTAATGTAGGGATGAATCAATTTTTAAATTTCTCCATAAATTTTCTAACAGTTATCTCCTCTTCAACATATTCTAACCTTTTGGATTATTTCCCAAATTTTGTTTCATTCCATACATATTTGTAACTCTTTCTTTTTACCATCTTTGTCACATCAATGTCTATAGCTTTCAAAGGGAAAAGAATCAAATTAACACATGTTTCACATATTCCTTTTATGCAATTTATTTGACCAACTGCATCATCTTTTTTGTCACATAAAATGGATGAGATGAACTCACTTCGTCTACTAGGAGGAGCATTTTAAAAACCATAAGTGTCTTCTACAAACTTTCAAAAAATCTAATAGTGGAGATCAAATTCAATATGATAATGATAACAATAAGTTTCAAACACTTTGCTTGTCCTCACATAATATGGCTTCAATCTTTCAAACAATGTTTTCCCAATCTTTATATTAGGATTTGAACTAAAAAATGACACATACATTTCATGTTGTGTTGTGTCCAACCAATGTTTTGTATGATGTTCATATTCATTAGCTCTAACCTTGTGTTTGATAACATCTCTACTATTTGATGAAGGACGAGTATTATCATTCTAAAATAATGTGATCAAATTACTGATTCCCTCATCAATCCTATTAGAATGAGGAGCTCTACACATGAGTGACCAATTACCTTCCAAGGTGCTATCATCCAAAAGCATACTCCTCTTAATATATCTTGATATTGTTTTCCTACTAAAACCAATCTGAGATTAAATTGAAGATATTTATCTGTTTCTGGGAATGTTGTTACCTACAATGGATGTCAACATCACTCTTCTTGCAATGGCCTTATCTTTAGATTAAGATCACTTCCCTATAGAGCTCAAACCTTTCCTAACATTTTCAATAATATCACTTTGCATGTTAGAAATATTTCTCTTTTTTGAAGTTTTGTCTACACCCAACAATGTTATTGGCTCTTGCAACTTTTTTGTTTAAGTATAATTGAAAGCAATTGGGCTTGTTCGAGTGTTTCAATATTATCAATTTTAGCCATTATTTCCCTTTCTATCTTATTCATTGACCATTTTTAGAGATAATTAAGGTTGAACATCAGCAAGTGATCTCAATTTCTCCACATCCATTGTAAGTAAATGATCTAGGTTTCTATAATTAATATTTTTCTTTACAGTTTGAGCCACATTTAAATGTTCATCCATACCCGTCGGAGCAAGTGATCCTGACCCTTCTCTAACTTCCATTTCTTGAACTTCCATAGGGAGTGATCCTGACCCTTCTCCAACATCCATTTCTTTCATTGCTTGAGCTTCCCCTTCATCTTGTACTTGTTGGTTGCGAGCTACATGCACAAAAACAAATTGAATTAGAACAAATTAGAGAGATTTGAAAATATAGACATATCATGTGAAATTAGAAATGCATACCTTCTTTATTTCTATAATAATATGCCAATGAAGCTTCACGATTTTTTTTCTCTATTAGGTAACCTTTTTCTTGCAAATTTAGTGAGTCTTTCTGTCTTGTTTCCCATCTCTCTTTTAAAAAAAAATGCCTTTAGAAAAATTACTAGATGCAAAAAACTTGCAAATATTAGCTTCACTATGCTTCTATTAGAAAACAACAAATTAAATGGATGATTTTTGTTTTAGAAAAAGAAATAAAACACTTTTATTTATACCAAAATCAAAAAATGTGACCCAAAAAAGACTCGCTCAACCCTAGTTTAGGCAAACACCCCTTGGAAAACATTTGGCGGTGCATTTCCCACCGGAATTTTTCCCAGGGTGGTTCATGTGAAGGGTCCTTCACACAAACCAGCCTAAACCCCTTCATGTGAAGGTTCACACGAATTCCCTAATTTTGGATTTTTTGGCAAATCACACCAGAATACTGCAAAATTCATCTCTTTGGAGGCCTCAATCAAGAGCCAAATAAGACAATCTCCTGAAACAAAAAATGTCATATTATGATACTCTAAACAAGCTTTACAATAACTATAATTTTGATATATATTGAACTTTCATTATGACTTTCTATTTTTAGTTTAATTAAACATAGGTTGTCTAGCCATTTAGCAACCTCTCTCTTCGATGCTTAAGGAAAAATAAAAAATTATGAAAAATATGTGTCCAATGGGTATTTATGTTAGCTTTCTATTGGAAAAATAAAAAATAAAATTTGATATATACGGATCAAGTTAGAGCGAACCGAAGGAACCTATGTCTAAATTACAGTTTATGTCACTTCATAACTCAATAAATCATAAAAATTTAATCTAAATTGAAAAAAAAACAATTTGATCCTTTAGGTATTGATGTTACAAACCTAACCTTGAAAGAATTATGTCATTTTCATTTATTTTTTCAAGTTATGTTGAACCGAGTGACTGTCACTCTTTATAAATGTTGATTTTTCATACAAACCACTTTTCGAAGGAGAAGAAAAAATGGATACAAATAAATTTTAATTTTTTTAACAAAATTATATTTAGAAACTAGAAACAAAATGCTAAAATTTACTATTTTACATCACCTTCAAATTCTTAGTGGTTTTGCAGCAATATGTGTCTGAAAGTGAAGTTTGTTTTCAAAATATTTGTTTCAGTGTCAAAGTTGGACAAAAAGTGTGACATAGTATTGTGGGAATACCCATGTACAAGGTATGTCGGTAGTTTGGAAGGTGAAGGAAACCTCCAGTACACAAGTGTCTTAGATATATCTTTCATGTTAACCCTCACATCACCATCATTATGCATAATGTATGTCAAAATGCAATTTCATCAAAGTCTATATAATAAATCAATTCAAATGCTCACAAAATTTTGAATACACGAGACCTAATTAAATCATGCATTTTGTGCTTACACTTTATTATTTCTTGCATTCCCAACCATGGTTAATCATCATTTGTCCATCCTTTTGAAAATACATCTAATGAAATCATTGTTCATTGTATTATGGATACATTTACATGTTGTTCTTGGTTTTACTCTCTTGCAACCAGGGATCGAAGATGGCAACAAGATCAAACTTGTGTCATATGGCATCCCAACATACACTCTAATGTTCAACCAATGCAAGAACTATCAGATGTTGTTATTCAATGGCTATGAACAAACTATTGTTTCATTTTAAAGAAGGGAATCACTATGATAGTAAGAGAAACCAATAAACTATCCATTTTTAAAAATTTCTATTCTTTACAATGTCTATTTTCAAAACTCGTCATTCATCTAACTATTTGTGTGTGAGATTATTACACCTTCATGAGATTAGTTTATTTACTAACAATTCTATGGAAAAAAAATAATAATTTAAACTAATAATTGCAAATAAATCCTTAAGCATCTCATGGATCTCTGACTAAGCATGCTAATAGAGCTCTCAGCCTTAATCTCTACTAGTGATAGTCCTAGAATGAGAAAATTGATTATGATATGCCTATCTAGTTCACAATTCACTCAAATCATCAAAAGGATGCACTCAAATGCTCTCAATTTACTTGCTAATGCTCTCAATTTTCATTGATAATGATCTTAATTACTCTTAAAATGGCTATAGTATGTATGCTTTGCATTCAAATGTCTAGGATTTTATTATGCTTGCAAAATGGCTTCTATTTATAGGATTTTCCCAAGTGTAGGGGATAGAGTCAACTGATCATGGTTTAGCCTTGGTTGAGTGAAAGGCTTTCAAAGGGTTTCAACTGGGGGGACAATTTAAATGCTTGTCTTAAAGGTTGGGACAAAGAGACAAATTTGAGTGATTAGGATTGAAAGTTCAAAATGAGTGATTGAGATTGCAAATTTGGAGTGATCCATGTGCTTTTCTTTCTCAATTCTCATTGGTTCCTAAAATTCATGTTGAAAGATAATAGGATTTATTAATTCATTCAATTAATTAATTTAGCCATGTAGGGGAATAGGTTGGATTTGATTTTTGATTTAAACTATAAAATTAATTGATTAAAATCAATTATATAGTGGGATTAATCCCTTTAGGCTTATATTTAATCATTTTATTTCATTGTTAATTAGTCCTTTGATTTAATTGATTTTATCCCAATTTGATTTAATAAATGTCCATTTGAATTGATTTGATCCATTTTGATGAGATTTGGAGCAATTTGATGAAAAATGCATATTTGCTTGATTAGAGAACACCAGACCAATCTTAGGTGTCTACAAATTCCCCTCGTTGAATTGATATGTGAAGTGCATTAGTTCAAAGAAAATTCAATGTCCTAATCACTGATTTGATGCCTGATTGATTGATAGAAAACCTGATCGATTGATAACTTGATGATGACATTATTTTTCCATTAGTACACTTAGTGAAAAACATTGACATAGATCATCGGTACAAGCATAACTAGCGGACTATAAGCATAACCGGCAAACAGTGAGCATACCTAACAGAATAAAAAGTCATGAGAAAATGCTAAGTATGGAATTGACAGATGAACTCTGACAAGTGTTAACACCGATGAAATCAATAAGATCATCACCGACGACACAGTTTTAAGAACAAAACCGATGGAGCACAGAAAAAGCATACCCAATGAACAGTTTAAGAAAGGAACACCGACGGCAAATAAAACTGACAGACCGACCGTCAGAACCGACAGTTAGTTAGAGAACCCACAAATAGTGGATCTGAGTTTTACACGTCAGATAAAGCATTGTAATTCTATTTATAGAGTTTTAATTTGTTTTAAAATCATTACTTGAGGGTCAAGCAAGCTTTATGTAAATGTTTTAATGCATCCTAATGGATCTAAAACATATCTAACAAAAGATCAAGGTCAAGTTGTAAACCTTGGATCTAGAGTTAAGTTGCGGAAGCATGAATCAAGAATAGAGCTAAAATCTAGTATAAATAGATGTTCAATCAATTATGAATAGTAGAATTCATTTTTGTTGATAGCCACAAAGAGAATCTAAGGAGCAGAAGGCAGAATTCATGCAAAGTTCAAAAACATATCACACCAGTTGTCAAGAACACAGAGAGGCTACCGACGAGTAGACAAAGGTATTATTCAATCATGGAAAGATGATTACTCATACATAGGAAGCTTTATTGGATCTGTTATCAGCAATTGGAGATTGCATACATCATCAGATCAAAGTCTTATGTAGTTGCATTCTAACAAGTGCATCACATCTAAAATCCTTTTGTAGAAGGTGGACTTAACTGTTATTTACAAATCTCTTAACAGAGTGCACACTTAACAGTGTTGCTAAAGCTTCAAATGAAGTAGATCTTAATAGGTTTCCACTGTAATACTCCTAACAGGGTAGGTCATCAGAAGTGACCAATTGAAAGCCTTAACCGGCCCCTTCTTATCTACAGATAGTGAAGTCTTGTGGGTAACAATCCCCACCACAGTTTTTACTTCCTAACAGGAGTTTTCTGCAATATCATATCTTGTGTCATGTGTTATCTATTTTCATGAATGTTTCTTATATGGTTACATATTTAAGAAATCATTTTATGATTGCATATACATAAAGAAAGATGAATAGTAAGATAAGATAATTTACAAACTGATGACTAAGGGTTAATGGGATAACCAAGAAAAAGTTTTAGAGGTACTTATTCACCCCTCCCCTCTCAGTACATCATTCCAATATAATTCCAACAATTGGTATCAGAGCTAATTCTCTTTCTTGAAAAGCTTAAAGACTTAGGAGAAAATATCATAGCAATGGAAAAGTATAGACTGGATATGACTATTGAGAATGAGCAGCTACAGATGCAGATAGACTATGAGCAGTATAAAGAGGCAAGAATCAAGTTAAGAAAACTTATTGATGAAAGAAATATTATGGCAACTAGGTTGAATGAAAAGGACTACAAAGAATTAGAAATACAAGATTACTTTGATACAGCATAATCATCAACAAGCAAAGCTTCAGGCGCATCAATAGAAGAAATCACAAGTCTACAAGAGGTCAATCTACATTTGACAGAGAAAATCAAGATGCTGCAAATTGGTCAAGAAACTCAAATGGTGAAGATGATTGATGTCATGAATGATGCAAGAAAAGATCAAAATGAAAGAACACTAGCCATTGATGATAGGAGGAAAATAATAGAGAAGCTACAAGAGAAAGAAACAGAGATTCAAAGACTTACTGAGCATCACCCTGAGGTTACCAACCAGATTATTCTTATGAGTCAAGAAGAAAATAGACTAAATATAGAACTCATTGAAAGAATACAGATTATCAGTGAGCTAAGAGAAGAGAATGAAAAATTTCAAAGCATGAAATCAAAATCCATAATCAACACAACGAATTGATCAAAAAGGCTGAAGAAAGCAACAAAATGATGGATGATTTTCTTGATGGACAAAGAAGAGTCAACAACTACACAGGATTAGGGTACAATGAGAATAGTGAATCTTCTAATCAACCAGAGAAAAGGAATTCTTTCACAAACCCAAGATCCAAGAAGTTGTCATGCAATCACTATGGAAAACCAGGCCACACCTCAAACATTTGCAGAAGCAAAATGAAAGGTATTTCTCAAGCACAATCTACTTTTATTGGTAATTGTTATAAATGTCAAAATAAAGGACACAAAGCATATGAATGCACATCCAAAGTGACAAATCCAAAGAGAAAAACCTACATGGACAAGTATTGTCCTACCTGCAAGATGAATGGGCATACACATGAAGAGTGCTGGAAAAAGAATAACAAGGTCTAGACACCAAAAGAAACTGATAATAGCCACAAACCAACAAGAGTAGGTAACTCATATGTTTGGGACTATAACACATGGGTAAACTACACAACATGTGGAAGGTATGGTTATATTGCCGCCAACTGTATAGAAAGTGGACCAAAAGATCAAGAGGTTGAACCAATCCAGGTATGGCATGTTTGCATTGTCATAAGGTGGGACATGTGATAAAAGATTGCAAAGACCGACTAAAAGACACAAGTACACATCCCAATGGAAATACCATTGATGACATCAAGAGAATGAGAAACAAGATGTGGGTAAAATCCACAAACACTGAATGTACTAGAACAAGCAATGCAAATGGTGACACCCCATCCAATGGATCTGGTGACATCACTACATCCAACTAGATTGCACAAGTAAGTATGGAATTGCATTATGAAAAGTTATATTATGCATCAATTCCATTACACATAGTTCATATTGTAATATTAGCATGAATAAAGATGCAATATATTGTTATTTGCTAAACTATTGAAAAGAAACCATCAGTTATTGGGCACAATTTGTATCGATGAACATAGATAGAAAATTTAGCACTACTTACTGGAATGTATCTGTCATTACACAAGCTAAGTGTAAACTGATGGACATCAGTGAACCTTGATTCAATGAAAGTTGTCTTCGCCACTTTACCAACGACCATCGGTGAAGTCACCAAAGCTACTAGCTATCCCAACACTTTGCATAGACACCGAAGATGTTATGAATGTCTCTACCGACAAACTCAGTCTTTGTATACTGACAAGTTGGTAAGCATTAATGACAACTTAGGGCACAAAAAGGTTATAAAATCCTAACGGGTAAACTCATTTTCACATCTGCAACTTTTGAGAAGAGCAAAGCAGAGCAGAGCAATTTCAAGCAATTTGGAGTGTGAACCAGCAGGAATCAATTTGACACAAGGCATTCACATTCACAGACAATCATAGGGAATCTATAAGTAATCACATTCACCGACCGCACTATTTTATTTGTGAAAAGCCCTAAAATTCTGCAAAATAATGGCATCAACTTCTAGAGTTGAGAAGATTAAGGAAGACAAGAAGAAATCGTTCAAACTTGTCAGCAGAAGCTCTTGTGTTGAACCCAAATTCAAGCTACGCCCAGAAATAGCATCACAACCTGACGATTCCAGAGCATTCTCCATAATCCCACCTAGGGTTTTACTGGTAGGGGATGTAAGGTCCTATAGTCATTGCAAGATCTCAGAAATAGGAAATCTAGACTTAGATATTGCCTACAGGGCACTATGTGATGACGTAGGAAAGCTCAAAGAAGAGCATAAACATCTGGAAGTAAAGGGACTCATGAATGCACTGCATTTTCCCAAAGTCTTCAAAATAGAGTGGATAAAGATTGTTCTTAGCAGAATTCACAACAAGACTCTATGGCTTAATAAGCCAAAGCCAATAACAAAGGATGTTATTCACATGATTACTGGTTATCCTATGACTAACAAACCCCAAGCTCACAAGCACCCATCCCTAGCGAAAGTTGAAAAACTGACTAGTGCTAAATCAAACAAAAGAGCACTTAAGGTCAACACTACTACCGATGTAGAGCTAAAGTTTGGAGCATGTGTTGTTGGATACACAATCTTCCAAGCAAGTAGAATGAATAGCATATCAAGTACTACTATGAGCACAGCATACAAGATCATCAAATAGGGAAAGAAGATGGATCTTACAGAGATCCTATTACATCAACTGGAGTAGAACATGTGCACTATAAGATCATAAAGAATAAACACTTGTAATTTTGGTTCCCTCATAATGTGCATATTCTTTTACTTTGAAGAATACTTTCCTTCCATAGGAAAAGTTGTATGGGACACAAGTAGACCTATAACCATTCAGATAGGTGAATTCATAGAATCACTAGGAACAGATTTTGATAATGTGATGCATGAGTATTTTAAAACCATTAAGGAAATGTTGCAATCAAGATCAAGGATTCCTGAAAATCTGATAGAGGAACACAAAGAAAATATATGTTTCATGGTAGATACTGACTTCATGTACATCTGAGCTGTAGTACTTAGGAAGTCATGGCTTACACCGTTAGAATATGAAATCAAAGCAAGACTAGCCAGTGAGTGCATTAAGGCACTACTGAATGAACCTGTGGACAACAAACAACTAAGATTTGGCACCTATGAAGAGGCCAAACAAAAGATTAAAACAAATCTTGTTATTAAGAAAGCTTTAAAATAGTCAGGAAGAATGGTGAAGAATCTGAAAAAGAACCTGAATATATCTTCTAAAGATGAAGAAGAAAAGGAAGGTGAAGAGGAACAAGAGGGTAAGGAGGAACTCACCGAGGACTAGCTAACCACCGGTGACACAGCAGAGAAAAATGAATCAGAGGAACAGGAGTCTGATTCACCACCTCCTCCTCCACCTAAGAAGTCAAGAACAAGGAGTCAGAAAACAAAGGATGCAACTCCTTCTCCCATGGTAAAAGGAAAGGTGTATAAAAGGAAACCTGACACATCAAAGGGAAAACAACCAGTTGGGAAACCTACCAAAAGGAGGAAATTTTTTCAGACAAATGAGGATATATAAGACTCAGCTATATATGCAGTTGATGTAGAAATACAAAAGGAAAAGGAACCTTTGGTTCCAATAGCAATTGAGAAAATATGCAAGAGCATCTCAGAATCCCAATCTATTTCTGATCCTAACATAAGGAAATGGTTAAAAATTAGTACAGAGGATCAAAATAAGATTGAGGAAGCAATAATTGTTAAAATGTGCAAACACCACTATGTTCCACTAGAATTCTCAGAATATGATGTTCCCAAAGAACTGTCAAAGAGATTATCAGCTAGAAGGACATTTGCAACACATCAAGAAAAGGAGATAAGAGAAAGAGTACTTGTTACTCTTATGCATCCTAATTCAACAAAGGAACAAATTGATGAGATGATGAAGAAGTATGAAAAAGAGTTCTCACCAAAAATGAGAGCATATGAATTTCTCAAGGGAAAGCTAATTGATCTTGATCAAAATAGCATTAAGACATGGTGCAAGATACTCAAAAATCCCACTAAGGAAGCTAGCCTGGAGAAAGAACCAATCACCATCAATGATATACAAGATGACTCATCTGTTGAAATAGATAAAGAAGAGAGTGATCCAGAAGGCCCCAAAGATATTGATATTGTAGATGAAGAATGGCCAGACACTACTCTTGACCACACTTGAATTAAAGAGAGTCAAAATCCACCAAGTCCAATTCACATTGACTTGAGTAAAGATGAAGAAGTTACCAAGGATAACTTGACAATAAAAGTTGACTTAGTTGATGATATAAATGATGAATCATGGTTAGACAACATTGTCAATGACATTATAGGAAAAGACCGTACAGTAGAAGTACAAAAAGATGAAGATATAAATATTGCACAGGGCAATATGGACAGACAAGATTCAACTATTGACACTGCAACAATCAATACACCAACAAATATGAATATATTAATAGATGCTATTGATATTCAATAAAGTCAAGATAAATCATCTAAAAAGGATGATGATATACCCAAGGATATGGGTACTGATGAAAACAAAGATGCATCCAACACTCAAAAGGATATAGATATAGAAATGAAGGATGCAACCAACAATCAACAAGAAGTGACGAATGATCAAAACAAAGATGCAGATAACAAAACTGATGATGCATTGAGAAAGGTTGAAGATAAAGATAAGTGTGAAGAAGTCAAGCAGAATGAAGGCACACATCAAAAATAAAATATATCTGTTGATACACCTAAGTCCAATGAGGAGATGTCTTCACAAAACCAACCGGTGGACTCAGAACATAAACAAAAGTATGCCTCATCTTCTCAACCCTCACCTACCAGGTCAACCCAATCTCAAGCTTTACAAATGGTAGTACATCAATCTGCCACCCATCCAAAGAAGAAGAAGAAGAAAACATTGAAGAAAGACATCTTGGCTGTTACAATGGATGAAGTAATAGAAGTCCCAAACTGGGATATTACTACTTTGGATAGTGATAAACTTCAAGATTTTGGAGTGATATGCCAAAGGAAATCCATTCAGAAGAAAATGATACAGGAACACAGGGAAACAATGGCACTTGACAAGGCAAGAGACATCCTCCAACAACTTGCTCCTAAGGTGGAACTTGAACTAAATGCTATAGTTAAGGAGCATATTGTTGTTCTTACCAATGCCATCATAGATCATAATATAGATGCAGAACAAGCAATGGAAGAACAAGCAGAGAAGAAGTATCAATACAAGTTAATTGATAAGATCAGCCAAGAAGTGGCACTGAACAAGGTAAATCTCTCAGAACTAACTGATCAATTAGAGCCAATGATTGTTGAGGCAATTACCTTAGTTCAAAAGATGTGCACGCTTGAAAAGTTTACAAAAGAAAATAATGACAAGTTAGTACAGATAGATTCTAATGTCACAGCGAGTGCACAAAGCCTAACCTCAAATGCAAAAAGTATCAAGGAACATCATGACAAGGTCATTGAGGCTAATAGGCTGAGGCAAGAAATATGGGATGCTCAAACACAACTACAAGGTGAGATTACCGAACTACAGGCACACATCTTGCCTAATCTTACTATTCTACAGCAGCATGTTTCTGAAGCCAGAAACTTAATTGCAACCCCAAAGATGTCTGTAGTGGACAACATCTATGATATACACGTAGGAATATCACTTGAGCACATGGCTCTAGAAATGTTGAAGGATAAATGGGAAAAGATGATGGAGGAGATCAAGTCCTCACATTCCCACCTTTTTGACAAGCTGTAAGTACCTTTGCCTTTATTATCAAAAAAGGAGGAATAGAAAGGAAATGTATATTGTATGTACAGAAGGAACATATATGTAAAGATATTTATGTACAATATATCAAAAAAAAGAGTACATAAGGAAATGTATATATACTTAAAATTATCGACATATACATAGGGGGAGTCATTCAAATGACTAAGAAAGAAGTATACACAGGTGTACATACTAATACATTCAGTATGTTACACATCATGTTTTTGATACTAATATCAAAGGGGGAGATTGATGACATTATTTTTCCATTAGTGCACTTAGTGAAAAACATTGACAGAGATCATCGGTACAAGCATAACTAGCAGACTACAAGCATAACCGGCAGACAACGAGCATACCCAATAGAACAAAAAGTCACGAGAAAATGCTAAGTATGGAATTGATCGACGAACACTGATAAGTGTTAACATTGATAAAATCAATAAGATCACCTCCGATGACATAGTTTTAAGAAAAAAAATGATGGAGCACAGAAAAAGCATACCCGATGAACAGTTCAAGAAAGGAACACCGACGATAAAGAAAACTGACAGGCCGACCGTCAGAACTGACAGTGAGTTAGAGAACCCACAAATAGTGGATCTGAGTTTTACACGTCAGATAAAGCATTGTAATTCTATTTATAGAGTTTTAATTTGTTTTAAAATCATTACTTGAGGGTCAAGCAAGCTTTATGTAAATGT
>MU226881.1:2916528-2929585 GCA_018584345.1 Thuja plicata | reverse complement strand
AAGACTTATGTAGTTGCATTCTAACAAGTGCATCACATCTAAAATATTTTTGTAGAAGGTGGACTTAACCATTCTTTACAAATCTCTTAACAGAGTGCACACTTAACAGTGTTGCTAAAGCTTCAAATGAAGTAGATCTTAACAGGTCTCCACTCTAATACTCCTAACAGGGTAGGTCATCAAAAGTGACCAATTGTAAGCCTTAGCTAGCCCCTTCTTATCTGTAGATAGTCAATTCTTGCGGGTAACAATCCCCACCATAGTTTTTACTTCCTAACAGGAGTTTTCTGTGATATCATATCTTGTGTCATGTGTTATCTATTTTCATGAATGTTTCTTGTATGGTTACATATTTAAGAAATCATGTTATGATTGCATATACATAAAGAAAGATGAACAGTAAGATAAGATCATTTACAAACTGGTGACTAAGGGTTAATGGGCTAACCAAGAAAAAGTTTTAGAGGTACTTATTCACCCCTCCCCTCTTAGTACATCATTCCAATATAATTCTAACACCTGATTCGATGCTAAAAACCTGATGCCAAATGCATAAACTAATCCAAGATGTGAAACTTGATTTGAAACCCTGATGTGATACCCTGATGTGAAACTGAATTGAAAAAGTGCAGATTGCCCCACTGACGAAATTTTTAAATTTCAATGCCCCATATTTGATTGATGTTTGATGCAGATTTGAGTTGATTGATAGGATGTTGCCCCTGATGATGAAAAAAAGATGACTTAAGTTTTTCCATTAGTATGCAAAGAGAAAATAGTTGTTTGAACCATCGGTTACACTACACTAAAAGGTAGGTTTCAGTTCAGACCAAAAGTACAACCCAAAGATGATATAGAGGAACCCGACAAGCAAGTTACACTATAAACTAGCAGAGAAGGAAAGAGAGGAACCCGACAGAGCAAGGGAACTTGACAGACAGTTCAACAAAGTAACATCAAAAGACAGACAAACTAATTTCAGAGAAACCCGAGCATCAGACACCAAAAGTCAGTTATATCCCGAGAAAAGTGGATCTGACTCCCACGTCAGATAAAATAGTTATACTTTATATTTAGAGCTTAGATTTTTTTTAAAACCATTTCTTGAGGGACAAGAAATATAATTTTAATTGTTTTAATCAGTCTAACTGATTAAAAACATGCAAACTAGGAGATCAAGGTCAAGTTGTAAACCTTTGATCATAGAGTTAAGTTTATTATACGTAAAACTAAAAAGGTCAAATCTATTGTATAAATAGATGTGTAATCATTCATTTGATATGGATGTGAGGATGATTGTGGCCAAGGAGCACATCTATGGATCAGACTGAGAGTTTCAAGAAGCAGAACAACAAAAGTTGAATTTGGTTATCAAGAACCAAGAATGAAGGCTACCGAGCAACAGAGGTATTAATCAATCACATTAGGTGATACATTATACATGTAATCTTTAATGGATCTGTAATCAGAAATTGTAGATTGTATACACTCATGTCAATGAGTATTTTTTTCTACATTCTAACAAGTGTAGCAAATAGAAGAAATCCTTTCAAGAAAGGTGGATTTAACAATCCTATTTAAATCTCTTAACCGAGTGCACACTAAATAGTTTTGCTAAAGCTTTTAATAGAGTAGACCTTAACCAGTCTCCACATAATACTCTAATAGGGTAGATCATCAAAATTGATCAAATTGTAAGCCTTGATCAGCCCCTCCCAATCTACAGATAGTGAAGTTTTTGTGGGTGCCATCCCCACCGCGGTTTTTACCCTTTAACAGGGTTTTTCTACATTACCATATCTTGTGTTATGTGTTATGTGTTATTGCTTTCATGAATTTTTATATGAATGTCTACATACAATTAATATTATGAATTGATATCACATGCATAAAGAAAGAACAACAGATATGATCGATAAAGAAAAGATTTGATTACTTAAGGTTAAAGGTTAATTAACTAAAAGTTTTAGAGGTATTGATCCACCCCTCCCCTCTCAGTAAATACTTCCCATTATTTCCAATAATTGGTATCAGAGCTAGATATCTTATTTGGAAATTTTAAATACTTAAGAGAAAAGATCGTACAATGGAGAATTACAAGCTTGACAAAAGTATTGAGAATCAGAAGTTAGAAATATAGATCTTCTTTGAACAATATAAAGAAGCTCGAATCAAGATGAGATAGTTGCTGGATGAAAGAAAGATTATGGCATCTCTCTATAATGAAACAAACTACCATGAAGAAGAGATACCAGATCTATTTGATTCTTTAGGATCTACAACTAGCAAAGCATCAAACACATCAGAAGAAAGCATCACAAGTCTGAATGAAATCAATCGACATATGGTTGGACAAGTGAAATCTTTGTAAATCGGTCAAGAGACATAGATGGTAAGAATGATTTATGTCATGAACAATGCTAGACAAGCTGAGCAAGAAAGAACACTAGCTATTGATGGCAGAAGGAAGATTACTAAAAATATAGAAGAGAAAGAGTTAGAAATACAAAGACTTACAAAACATCATCGTGAGATCACAAATTAGATTATTCTTATGAGTCAATAGGCAAACAAAATGAATACATAACTCATTGAAATAATAGAAGCTATCGGTGAGCTAAGAGAACAAAATGAAAAGATGAAACATGAAGTGAGAATTCAGAAACAACATAATGACATAATCAAGAGAGCTGAAGAAAGAAACAAAAGGATGGATGATTTTCTTGATGGACAAAGAAGAATCAACAATAATACTAGACTAGGGTACACCAAAAATGAAGAACCACCAAACCAAGTTGATCCAAAGAATGTGTACATAAATTGGACAAGACCAACAAAGCTGACATGCAATCACTATGGAAGGTCAGGCCACACATCAAATGTTTGCAAGAACAAAATAAAAGGCATTCCTAAATCCACATCTTCATTCATAGGAATTTGTTATAAATGTAAAAAGAAAGGACATAAAGCATATGAATGTAAATCTGAGGTGAAACAACCAAAGAAGGAAACCTACATGGACAAATATTGTCCTACTTGAAAAATGCATGGGCACACATCTCTTGAATGCAGGAAAAAGAAAAGCAAGCGTGGAAGCCTAAGGATCAAGAAAATACTTATCAACTAAAAAGATTCGCTAACCAATATGTTTGGGATTATAACACATGGGCAAACTGCATAGCATGTTGAATATTTGGTCACATAGCTACAAACTGTATGAGATAATGGACAAGAAAGTCTAGGAGCTGGACTAACCCCAAAATGACATGTCTACACTATCATACAGTTGGTCATCTAAAGAAAGACTACAAAGACCAAATGACAGAGACAAGCACCTTTTCCAATGGAAAAACCATTGAAGAAATCAGGAAGGTGAGAAAAAAAATGTGGAGGAAAGCTACAAACACTAATGAAGCTAGACCAAGAAATGTAATTAATGACACCTTATCCAATGGATCTGGTGACATCACCACCCCCACCTAAGTAGAACAAGAAAGTATGGAACTGCATTATACCAAGTTATATTTTTCATCAGTCCCATTATGCATAGTTAAATTACCAAATCAAAATGATTAAAGATGCACTATGGTATAACTTGTTATGATTCAATGAAAACAATCTCGTCAGTTAATACATATTGAAATGCATCGGTGTACATACAAAGCTAAGTTGTCTATACTTACCGAGAATCATCGGTCAACACATAAAAGCTAAGTCACTAGTGTAAACCAAGATCTGTCGGTAATCATGTGAGTTGACAATGTTGTCTTCGCCATACACTGAAATCTGTTGGTGAACTTAATAAGCTGACACCTACCCGAAACCATGAAATTCTCACCGAGAATATTATTTATGTATCACCCAATGACTCCGTCTTCACACATCTAGAAGTGGTTGAGCATTAATGACTCAACTTAGGGCAAAGCCTATAAATAGACGATGGAAGGGTTTCATTTTTCACTAAGTGACTAGAGAGAAGAGACAGAGCAAAACCTGAGCACAAATTGACTCAATTGTAGAGCACCTACAAATTGACTCCCTGCACTCCAAATAGATTCCTAACAGCTACAGAGGTTGAAGTAAGTAGCAAAGGTAACCGAGAACTCTACTTTCATTTAAGGGAAAAACCCTAATTTCATAAACGGTGGAAACTACATCAAGAACCTTAAAATCAAGAATGCTAAGGAGAGTAAGGTTAATCTGATAAAGAACAGTACATGTGAGGAACCTAAGTATAAAATCTATCCAGAGGTTGCCTCACAACCCGATGACTCAGGAGCATTCTGTGGAATTTCACCTAGGTTTTTGTTGATTGAGGATGTCAAATCCTACATTCACTCCAAGATTGCATAAATTGGAGATCTTGAAGTAGAGTAGGCTTACAAGAAGCTTTGCAATGATGATGGAACCATAAAAGATGAGAACAAGCACACTAAGGTAAACGGGATCACAAATACCCTATGGTTCCTAAAGGAATTCAAAACTGAATGGATTTGGTTAGTGCTAAGTCGACTGCATGACCAAAAGTTATGGATAGATGAGCCTAAACCAATAACCAGGGATGTTATACATGTTATTATCAGTTATCCTATAACCGAGAAACCCAAAGCACTAAAACACCCTCCTCGAGTTGACATTAAGAAGAACAAATGAGCTACATGGGATGTAAGAGGACTAAAGGTATCCACCATCACTGATGATGAAATGAAATTTGGAGCATGTGTCTTATGATACAAGTTATTTCAGGCTAGCAGGATGAATAGTATTGCATCTAGAGTAGTGGATACAATGCATAAAATTGTCAAGAAGGGATTGTAGTTGGAACTATAAGAACTGCTACTCACACAACTAGATGAGAACATGAGGACGATCAAGTCTGCAAAAACCAAATCATGTAAATTTGGATCTTTGATAATGTGTATATTCTTCTACTTCTAAGAAACCTTCCCATCTATCAGTAATGTGAAATGAGACACTACCCAACTAGTGACAGTTCAAATAAGTGAATTCATCAAGTCACTTGGAGACAATTTTGAATCAGTAATGGATGAGTATTTCTCTGGATTCAAAGAGAGAATGCAAAAGAGAATGAGGATACCAAAACAACTGGTAGAGAAATACAATACTGACATTTGTTTCTTGGTGGACACCGATACCACCCTAACCAAACAAGCTATATCAAGGACAGCATGGTTAGCTCCACTTGACTATGAAGTCAACATATATCAAGAAATAAATGCTATTAAAGAATTGTTGAATGAGCCATTTGATAAATCACAGCCAAACTTTGGAACCTTTGAAGAATCTAAGGAGAGAATCAAATCAAACTTAGTTGTGAAGAAAATTGATAGGAAGAAAGACAAAATGGTAAAGACCTTACAAAAGAAACTATCGATCAATGAGGAAGAAACTAAAGAGGAAATCGAGGGTCAAACACCCATTAGTGAAGAAGACAAGGTGAGTGAATCAGAGTCAACAGAGTTCTATACACCCTCACCCCTGAAGAAGGCAAGGAAATAACTGCTCAGAGGACAAGGAGACAAACAGTAAAGGAAGACTCACCATCCATTAAGAAAGGTCAAGTAAGGACCTAAAAAAGAAAACCTCAAACCAAACAGACCAAAGCACCAAAGAGGAGAAGGAAATTATTCCTAACCAAGGAAGATATCGAAGATACTCAGTAGGATGGATCTGTCCAAACATAAAAGAGTAAGATTCCTAAAACTATTGATGAGATATGTGAGTCAATTGACAAAAGAGGTGGCTTAACCGACACCAAAGTTAGAAAATGGATAGCACTAGAGCCCAAAGGTTAGAACAAGATTGAGGAGGCACTCATCAAAACAATGATCAACTTCAAATATTTACCCGTACAATTTGATGAAAAAATGCCAAAAGAACTACATGAAAGATTATTTGTCGATGGACTTATGCATTAAATAATGAGAAGGAGATAAGGGAAAGAGTCCTAGTTTCTCTTATGTCTCCCAAATCCAAAATGGAATAAATAAAGGAGATGACGGAGAAACATGCACATGAGTTCTCACCCAATTTGAGAGCTTACAAGGTTCTAGAGGGAAAACTTATCAAGCTAGAAAAGGCAAGTAACAAAATTTGGATTAAAATACTCAATAGAACTATTGAGGAAACAAGCACCAAGAGAGAATTACCTCTCACAAATAAGCCACACAATGATGAATCTCCAACTAAACCTATGTTATGTATGTGGAGCCTAATCAGACTCAGTTTCTTTCAGCGCGGTTTCCCCCAGACTTATCTACAGGGGATTGGGGGCAGCGCCCCCAAGCTCGGGGTCAAGGGGCAGAGCCCCTTGTGGGGTCCTAGGGTAGCACCCCAGGTGGGGTCAAGGGGCAGAGCCCCTGATGGGGTCAAGGGGTAGCAATCAATTTTCTATTAGTCAAAGTATTTTTTTCCCTAATTAGGTTAGGTCAAATATACTTGTGAAAAGGGCTTAGGGTTTTGAGATTTCATGGTATGAGGGATTTTCATAGCTTCTTGTGGTGGTATTGAGTTGTAGGTTTTAGATTGTAATCTGTGTGCAAGAAAATACACCTTCATGAAATTAAGAATGAAAGCAATAATCTATGGAAAGATAAACAAGTTAATCTAAGAATTGAAACTAGCAAACTAGAAAATAGCAAATATTCCTAAACATGATATGCTAAATAAAATGCAAATGCTAAAACTCTCTCAAATCTCTCAAAATGCTCCTCAATATGCTCTTAGTATGTCTATAATAAGGATGTCTTTTGCTCTTGAATTCTTGGATCCCAAACACAAAGGAAATGGCCTGTATTTATAGCATTTTCCCAAGGGTAGGGGGTAGAGTGAGTTAATCATGATCAAAGCTTGGTTAAGCAAAAAGATTGGTTAAATCAAAAAGATTTGAGGTGTTTGAAAATAAGGTAAAGTTGGTTGGTTGTCTCAAAGATATTATAGGAATTAAATAACTCCATCTTTTAATTAAATTAGCCATGGATGGGTGATTGGGTTGGATTTGATCTTTTTGATTTGAACTATACAATTGAAAAATCAATTGCATAATTTGATTAATCATTTTAGGCTTGATTTTAATTAATTGATTTCATGATTATTTAATCTTTTAATTTGATTTGAATTTTGCTTCTTTGATTTGCATTGATTAAATGTCCATTTGATTTGCATTGAGATGATATTTTGAAGCATTTGGATGAGATTTATAATTTGAAATGTTTGAGATACACCTGGTAAATTTTAGGTGGCTACAAATGCCCCTCTTTAAATTTATGTGCGAAGTGCATTGATTCAAAGAAAAATTGATTGTCCTGATCATTGAGCTGATACTGATGAGCTGATATGAAAACCTGATATGAAAATCCTGATATGAAACCCTGATATGAAAACCTGATATGAAAAATTTGATATGAAAACCCTGATATGGTACTCGGCTGATAAAGTTTGAAATTTTAATGCCCCAAATTTGATACAAGATATGTTGCAGAATCCCAGTTTGATGATATGATGATGCCCCCTTGGAAATGGAATCATTTTGATCATAGGTAAAAAAAATTGACGAACAACGCTAATAGGATAGATCAAAGATGATAACATTTCTGATAAACGATGATGTGAAAAGATGTTGAACAAATGCCCCAGTGAGAAGAATAGGCAAATTAGGTTTGACTGGGTGAAAAATCTCATAAAATAGGTTAAAATAGCTTAAATAGGTTGAAAACCCCAAATTTACTATTTATTTTCACTTTTCACTGTTGAGATTTTGCTCTGAGCCTCTGACGATTGATAGCAATGGTGGTCCCTATCCGAGAGCATAGATTCAAGTGAGCACACAGATATCAAAGACCTGACTATGGGCCTTCGGTGAGTGGTTTGAACCCTCTCAGTGCATTTATTACTTTGAAAAAATGCATTTATTGCATCATTTATTGCTTTTTAGAAAAGTTTTAGCCAAGAGCCGCGTAGGATATGTAAAGTGTCACGTAGGACTGCTAAAAGCCATGTCCACACTGTGAAAATCTATGTACGTGCAATCCTTAGCCGCATAGGAGCTAGGGTAAAACTGCAACCCAAAATAGGTAATACGCTGCCTAAAAACTCCATGTTTTAAAAGCCGCGTATGATGATTCAAAAGTCGCGTAGGCTTGCAAAAGGTTGCCTAAGAGGTAAAGTGCTGCCTCCACATAGTAAAGAGCCACTTTTGAAGATTTAAAAGCCACCTAGCATTAAAAGCCGTGTACACTTAGTGAAGTGCCACCTACCATAAAGATGAAAGTTTGATAGAGGAGAAAAAAGATGAACTCAGTTCGATAGATCGTCCAGATGACTTAATTAGGTTCCAAGCTAGAAAATGTTCATCCAGAATGTCTCATTGTGTTTAGGATGGTAGAAAATTCATAATGATGAATGTTTGATAGGTCAATCAGGTATGATTAAAAATGATTATAAATTGTCCTTGTGTCTCACGATTTAGAGGTTAGGAGTAATAAGTTGATACGCTCAAGTTAGAGAAAAGATAGATTTAATGTGCTATGATTGACTTAGAATGGTTCATCAAGAGAAAGACTAACATGATGCACTTTGTTTCAAAATGTAGGACCATTACCACAAGTTGCGGGTGCAAGGAGTTGCGATGTGGATCTTTGATTTAGTAGATGAGTTCACGCCACCTTAGCGGTGTACTATTGAGACTTGTGGTCTCAGTTTCCTTTTAGATCTCCCTTAGTTTCAGCTGAACCAGGGTTTATTGACAGCTATGGCAGAGCGTTGGCACTCTGACCATAATACTTTCCATTTACCTCTCGGTAAGATGACAATTATGCCAGAGGATGTATATAGACTTCTGAGGATCCCAACTCATGGAGAGCAGGTGTATTATGATTCAGTGTATGATAGCAGCGTATGCAGATGGGTGTTTGGAGATAACACCATTGCAAATGATTGCATTACCTGGGCACAGTTTGCCTCATTTCCTACCCTCCCAGCATTATTAGGAGCTATGATAGGAGGATTATTGTTTCCATATAGGCGAGAACATGGTTTTGCGGTCGGATGGGGCTAGATTATAGAGGACTTGATTGCTCATCCACAGATATTGGACTGGGGTTCCTGTGTGTTGGCACAATTATACCATGATTTGCATGAGATTATTTATCGGCGTAGTGCAGCAATTTCTGCAGGTGCAGTTTTGTTACAATTGTGGACATGGGAGCATATCCCTATTACTAGGCCAGTGTCAGTGCAGATCTAGGCTCGGGGTTACCCATATGCATTCTTATATGATGGCATGATTGTCCAGCATCATCTGGGCAAGGTTGATTTTTGGAGACGCACTATTGATGACATTGATTAGGTGGTTTAGAGGCCATACTTGTAGTGTGAGAGGTGGCGGGAGGATGACAATGAGTTACCTTACATGTTTTCACCTCGATGGATGATAGGACGGTCCTCTTTGATTATTGAGAGATTTTGCTTTGGCAGAGTATTATGCCAGTTTGGCCAAATGCAGGATATGCCACAGGGTATGGCATTATATGCTCGAGTACAGGCAAAGAGATTGATGTGGGGTGCACAGGTTGACTACCAATCAGCTTGCTTATAGATTGATCAGCTGGGATATAGTGTGTGGGACATGCTACCACAGGTTGCAAACACAAGGATGTTCGTTGAGTATCAAGAGTGGTTCTTGCGACATCAGTTTATGAGATTCACTGATCTGGTAGAGCCTATCCCAGATGTTGATGAGCTGTCTAAGGATGATGGAGATGGTGGAGATGATGGCGATGATGGTGATAGACCACACCAGCATAGAGTCTTGAGATCACCCAGAGTGCCACAGGTACAAAGAGCAGTTGGGCTTCGTATGAGAGGCGTTCATGTGAGAGGCTGAGGTGGTGGTTTCAGACAGCCTAGGAAGAGATTAGTAGGTGCACAGGGGCCACAGGGTCAGGCTCCATTAAGAGTAGATGTAGATTGGGCTAGATGGAGGCACAGATAGGTTCAGGAGGCGAGAAAGGTTCCTGGGTAGATACCATAGGTTGACCCACAGGTCAGCACAGCACAGGTTAAACCACAGGTTCCTTTAGCACCTTAGGCACCATAGGGTCCTCCAGCATCGCAGGCACCTATAGTGTTAGATAATATAGTGTGAGATGTGCAGGGATTACAGGCTGGGATGACTACAATGACAACCAGATTAGATCAGGTCACGACCATGTTGCAGTAGTTTCTGGCCACGCTGGCTCAGCTACTGACTAGTGCGAGCACTAGTCAGGCACCTCCTAGTTTAAAGGATAGAGCAGGTGATAGAGATCCTGATGGCGCAGGTGGGTCAGGCACAGGTTTAGATGGATCAAGTGCCCCTACTGGGTTATGAGATAGATATGGACCCAGGATTTTGTATCATATGTATTTTGTTTTGATCAGGACTTTGATGGACCATTGATATATCCTTGTTGTTGATGTACCTTTGATGTACTGATTATGCTATAGACATTGATGATGGACATTTATCTGATGATGATCTTTGATTGTGCCTTGGATGATGTTATGAGATTTCCTTTTATGCATGTCTATATGTTTCTATGTTGCATTTATTTCTATTGTGCAATGGATGCAAATGTCTTAGAGTAGGACATAGATAAATGGATGCAAATGATGTGAATGCAATTTATCTCTATATGTTTTTCATTTTAACAATGTATGGATTATGCAATGCAATGAATGCAATACTTAGTGCTTATGGTAAATGAAGTGCATCTATCTTTTTTGTATTTTTGAGATGCAGTTCTAAATGATGATATGGAAAAATGAATAATTATTCTTTCCTTGTTTTTCTCTGAATGTATGAATATATAATGAATAATGACTAATGATGATGAATTCAAAGGAAAATCTCATGTTGAATGATTTTAAACCATTAAATTCATGAAGTGTGATCAACCTTTTGTGTCCCCCCCCCCCTTGAACTTGGAAAATTGCTAGAACGACAAGCCATTTGAGAACTAAGCATTTGAGAATGCAAACTAAAGAGAAACATGCAATTAATCTAACATGAAAAATGCAATTAATCTAACATGTAAGAATGCAATGCAATGCAACTAATTGTCCTTGAGGTTTGTGAAAGGAATGCAAATTGAGATATATTGTCATCATAGAGCGTTTGTGGAACTAGGAATCCATACAATCCTTACTGGTGCCACTGCGACCATAAGAACATGAATATGACTTTCTCGTGTGTGGTAACCCCTTTCTACGAAACCAAGTACAACCCTCACTAGTTGGAAGACCAACTATGGGAGTATGAATATCGATTTAATCAGATTCAATGTTGCAAGTGGATGTTGGTATTAAGATATGGAAAATGTAAATAACCAAGGTATCCTTTTGCGTAAACAAACAAAGGTTAACCCTCCATCCTATATGAATGTCCTCTATGGTTCTTTGAGGACCATGTCTTTAGACTAATTCACACAAGTTAAAGAATCTTCCTTAAAATAGGCACTCAGAAGCTTAAGAAAACATCATGTCTTTTATCCTTGCCAATCTAGTCGAAACATCATTGATTAGCTAAAAAGAACATAACTCAAAAAATTTAATGAAAAAAAACTCACCAAAAATTCCAAGTGTTTGTGAAATGTATCAAGATTTTCAAATAAGAATTCTAGACAATCTGATCATTTAAGGTGTGTCAAATTTTAATCCTGATAAAATAAGGCAAATGAGGTTCAAGGATCATGTTATGCAATCAAACTATTTAGGTTTGAACAATGATAGTTATCAAAGGTTCAAAAATGTCTCTCCTGAATCCAAAAATCTGCTTATGACATGTGACCGAGATGTTGCACTAGTTAATTCGGTTGGTACCAAAAAAATCTATGATGTTTGCCGTCAAGTGATAAATGTGACCAAAGTGAAACTTAGGGCAACTAAATCTAGAATGTGACAAAATGTAGCTCTGAGACTTCATTAGGGCAATGCATGAATGATGGATGCAATGAGGATATGGACAAGTGAGATGAGGAAACCAAAATATGTACAAATGCAACTAGGAAACACCTAAGGGACAAAAGGTGCATGTTTCCAGGTTTTCACCTCTTGGGATTATTGCTCTCTTTTTTTTTCTTTTTCTTTTTTTTTTTTTGCTACCAAGGTGCCTATTGCTAGGTTTTCATCAAGGCACTTTTTTCTCTTTTTCAAATGTTTTTGGCTTTTTGAAATTTTTGATTTTTTTGGTATTTTTGATCTTTTCTCCTTTTTTAGGTATTTTTGAATTTTCTCATGTACAAGGGTGATGCTTGACTCATCTGATACTCTTCAACTTATACTCTTTATTTTGATACTCTTTTCTCTGAATCAGGTGTGGAACCTCTTAAGATGAATGCTATTGATAGGTTCTAGCAATTCATCACCATCACAATCAGCCAATTTGTAGGTCCCCGTTCCAAATGAAGAAACAATGACAAAAGGACCAAGCCAATTTGCTTCCCACTTTCCTTTCTTTTCTCTATCGGCCTGATTTTTTGGATTTTCTCTCAATACTAGATCTCCTATTTGAAATTTTCTTGGCTTGATATGTTTGTTATAGTTCCTAGAAATTTGATTCTGATACACTTTCAAATGATCATAATCTTGAGTTTGATGTTCCTCCAACAATTCCAATTTTTGAAGGTGGGCCACTCTATAATCCTCATCCGTTATTAATCCATGCAATGAAACTCTGAGGGATGGTATTTCAACATCTAAAGGGAGAACAACTTCAACCCCATAAACCAAAGGAAAAGGTGTAGCTCCTGTCAGGGTTTGAATACTAGTCCTATAGGCCCATAATGCTGGATTGATTTGAAGATGCCAATCCTTTCCTAATTTTCCAACTGATCTCCTGAGGATTTTAAGGATGTTTTTGTTGGTGCCCTTTACTTGTCCATTACCTTGGGGATAGTAAATGGATGAAGAGTGATGTGTAATGTGGAATGTGTCACAAAGTTCATCAATATATTTGTTCTTAAACTATTTTCCATTATCCATGATGATAGCATGAGGA
>MU226881.1:2890042-2900074 GCA_018584345.1 Thuja plicata | reverse complement strand
AGTGAAGAGCATATGCCTAATGCTTGTTCAATTTGGATGAAATAAAGGATATTCTATTTATGCTAGATTTAAAGAAAGCCACAATTTAATCAAATGCAAGCTTGATGAGAGAAATACCTGATTTTGAAGCTAGCAAAGGGCTAGCCGCATTTTTTAGTATTTTAGCTTTGTTTTTACTCACCTAGTGGCGATCGTTCCCACTCCATCTCCTCCAACAAAGTTAGTCAACACAAAGCACAGCAAAGTGAAGAAAACTTGAAAACCTGAAAGACACCAAAAACCTCCTAAAAGCTCCTTTAAATGAATGATTTATGGATTAAAACTTTTAAAGAAAGTAAGGATGTAAATTATTCAAAGAGTAGGAAATTTTGCCTTATATGCAAGAACACCTTAATATAATGCTCATATAAATGTTCTTCCTCAAACAAGCTCTCTAACAAATTTGCATTATGAACCTCTTTATTGTTTTTAATTTTAGCTCTTACCTCTTTGCTAGGCCTTGAGATTCTTTTTTCTGGTTTCTGCACCTTGGGGTGATTTTTCATCTATAGAACAAGAAAATATAGAGAATTATAAAAGTGACAGAATCAACCAAAAACTGATTTAAAGCAAAATTTACTACGCGGCATTCAACAGCTAAAGAGCGGCTATCAACTATTAATAAGCATCACTTTAAACTTCAAAAGCAGCTTTTAACTCTTACTACATGGCTATTAAACTTTCACAGGCGGTAAAATAAATATAACAAGCGGCACAGAAAGTATAAAAAGTGGTCAGAAATTACTGATAAGCGGCTGTTGAAATTTCACAGGCAGTGCATTTTATCTAACAAGTGGCACGATTTATCTAAAAAGAGGTCCAATATATCTCTCACGCGGAAGCAAAAAGAAAGACGGAGACAAATCAAGCCTTTCAGGTGGCATTTTGGTGTTTGTAGGCGGCTCTTTGCATCATATACGTGGCTCTTCTCCTGTTTTCTGTAAGAAAAACACTAAGAACAAAGAAAAAAAAGCAAATAATATGATAAAAATGTCAATACAGAGGCTTAGAGCCCCATGGTGGGTGCCATTATGTGTGCAAGAAAATACACCTTCATGAAATTAAGAATGAAAGCAACAATTCTGTGGAAAGATAAACAAGTTAATCTAAGAATTGAAACTAGCAAACTATATCATCTAATGGTTCTCTATCCAAGCTTTGTTAAGAGAGCTCTCAAGCTTAATCTCTCTCAAGGACAATCCTAGAACAAGATATGTATGAAATTTAAATACTCAAATCTAGCTAGAATGCTTAAAATGCTTAAAAATGCTCCAAGATCATAAGAGAAAATAGAAAATGTTCCTAAACATGATATGCTAAATAAAATGCAAATGCTAAAACTCTCTCAAATCTCTCAAAATGCTCCTCAATATGCTCTCAATATGTCTATAACAAGGATTCCTTTTGCTCTTGAATTCATGGATCCCAAACACAAAGGAAATGGCCTGTATTTATAGCATTTTTCCAAGGGTAGGGGGTAGAGTGAGTTAATCATGATCAAAGCTTGGTTAAGCAAAAAGCTTGGTTAAATCAAAAAGCTTTGAGGTGTTTTCAAATAAGGGAAAGTTGGTTGGTTGTCTCAAAGATATTTTAGGAATTAAATAACTCCATCTTTTAATTAAATTAGCCATGGAAGGGTGATTGGGTTGGATTTAATCTTTTTGATTTGAACTATACAATTGAAAAATCAATTACATAATTTGATTAATCCTTTTAGGCTTGATTTTAATTAATTGATTTCATGATTATTTAATCTTTTAATTTGATTTGAATTTTGCTTCTTTGATTTGCATTGATTAAATGTCCAATTGATTTGCATTGAGATGATATTTTGAGGCATTTGGCTGAGATTTATAATTTGAAATGTTTGAGATACACCTGGTAAATTTTAGGTGTCTACATAATCACTGGATGATTATAAAGACATTGGACTCACTGTTGGTGGATGTAGCCCAGGGATTGGGTGAACCACGTTAAATTTCTGTGTTATTGTGTTCTCTTCTGTGTGTTAATATTTGCATTTTTCTACTTATTATTTTAACAACCTAGCCCAGAGCATATCCTTATAAATGACACAGATGATGTCACAATGGTAGAATTGGAAAAAGAATCCAACAAGTATATGGATGTTGCTAATGAAACATGGCCAGATAATATTCTTATTGACATCACCGATGATCCTATAAATGAAATAAAGGGAGATGAAGATATTACTATTACATCTGATTATCCCAAGGATCAAGATACATCTGTTGATGTTGCACAAGTAAACATGCCAGGCCAAATGTCATTATTGATTCAAGCAATCAATATAATATCACAGAAGGAGAAGACCCTCGAGCCCGATTCAAGCATACTTGAGGATGCAGGAGAAGGAGAAAAGAAAGACACAATCGATGACCAAAATTTCATCACAGGGGATCAAAATGTAATAGGTGAAGATCTCACACAAAAAGATGGAGATCAAACAGAAAAAGATGCACAAATGAAATATACAGATGAAGTGCAAAAGGAGAAAGGTGAACAAGATAATCCAATTGATACCACTCCTAAGAACTTCACCGAAGGAGATGCTACAGTAACACCAAAGGTTGATGAGGAGATGCCCACACATAACCAAAAGGCAAACCCTGAGCAGCAGGAATAAGGAACCACACCATTGAATCAATCCTCTGGCACATTAGACCAAGTAGAGAAATTGGTTATGGTTCTACACATAGGTGCATCTCAAAAGAAGAAGAAGAAAACCAAGAAGAGTAAGTTGGAGGTCACACTTGATGAAATCATTGAAATACCAAAGTGTGATCCAACCATATTGGACTATGAATCTCTTATAGAATATGAAGAGATATGTCAAAGGAAAGCAAAGCAAGAAAATCTTAGAAAAGAACACAAAGATTCTCAAGTGATGGAAAATACAAGAGATATCTTACAACAGATAGTTCCTGACATTGATGTTGATCACAATTCCCCCATTCTGGATCAACTTGTCGTTCTCACCGAAGCAATCACAACTCAAAATGTGGATGAAAAAAAGGCTATTGAAGAATGAGCAGAACAAAAGTTCCGATATAAATTGACAAAAAAGATCAGCCAAGAAGTGGCATAAAATAAGGTAAAGCTTTCAGAACTAACAAATGAATTAGATCCAATCATTACTGAAGCTATTTCCATAATTCAAAAGCTATGCACTTTGGAGAAATTCACTAAGGAAAATAGTAATAAAATTGCAAAGATCGATTCCGATATAAATGCAAGTGATAAAAGTCTAACCACAGATGGCAATGTAATCAAATTGCATTATGAGAAAATAATTGAAATCAAAATGTAAGACAAGAACTTTGGGAAGTAGAATCATAATTTAGAGAAGATGTTACTAAGCTAGAGGATCAACTTTTACCGAACCTCACACTTCTGCAGCAACACATAAGTTCGGCAAGACAACTAATTGCCACCCCCAAGATGTCTGTAGCAGACAACATCTATGACATGCATGCCAGGATTACACTAGAGCATATGTCCCTTGAGCATCTAAAAGAGAAATGGGAGAAGATGATCGAGGAAATGAAGTCCTCTCACTCTCATATTTTTTATAAGTTATAGGTATACACCTTTTCCCTTACTATCAAAAAAGGGGGAAAAGGAGAATGATATGTACAGTACATATAACACAAAAGGAAAAGACAAGGTGAAAAGGAATAAATGGTATAAAGACAAGTGTACATACACATATACTATACTATACTAGCATATGGATAGGGGGATCATGAAATGACTAAGGTAAACACATGGTGTAAATACTAAACACTTTAGTATTTTACACATATCAATTTTTGATACTAATGTCAAAGGGGGAGATTGATGACATAATTTTTTCCATTAGTATGCAAAGAGAAAATAGTTGTTTGAACCATTGGTTACACTACACTGAAAGACAAGTTTCAATTCAGACTGAAAGTACAACCCGAAGATGATACAAAGGAACCCGACAAGCAGGTTACACTATAAACTGATAGAGCAGGAAAGAGAGGAACCTGATAGAGAAAGGGAACCTGACAGAGCAAGGGAACATGACAGATAGTTCAAAAAAGGAACACTAAAAGATATACAAACTGATTTCAGAGAAACCCGAGCATCAGACACCGAAAGTCAGTTATATCTCGAGAAAAGTGGATCTGACTTCCACTTCAGATAAAATAGTTATAATTTATATTTAGAGTTTAGATTTTTTTTTTAAACCATTTCTTGAGGGACAAGAAAGATAATTGTAATTATTTTAGTCATTCTAACTGATTAAAGACATGCAAACTAGGAGATCAAGGTCAAGTTGTAAACCTCTGCATAGAGTTAAGTTTTCTATACGTGAAACTAAAAAGGTCAAATCTATTGTATAAATAGATGTGTAATCATTCATTTGAGATGGATGTGAGGATGATTGTGGCCAAGGAGCACATTTATGGATCGGACTGAGAGTTTCAAGAAGTAGAACAACAAAAGTTGAATTTGGTTATCAAGAACCAAGAATCAAGGCTACCGAGCAACATAAGTATTAATCAATCACATTAGATGATACATTGTACATGTAATATTTAATAAATTTGTAATCAGAAATTGTAGATTGCATACACTCAGGGAAATGAGTATTATTTTTTTCTACATTCTAACAAGTGTAGCAAAGAGAAGAAACAAAGGTGGATTTAACAATCCTATTGTAAATCTCTTAACCGAGTGCACACTAAACAATGTTGCTAAATCTCTTAACAGAGTAGACCTTAACCAGTCTCCAAATAATACTCCTAATAGGGTAGATCATCAAAAGTGATCAAATTGTAAGCCTTCACCGGCCCCTTCCAATCTACAGATAGTGAATTTTGTGGGTGTCATCCTCACCGCAGTTTTTACCTTCTAACAAAGTTTTTCTGCGTTACCATATCTTGTGTATGTGTTATTTCTTTCATGAATGTTTCTATAAATGTCTACATACAATTAAGATTATGAATTGATATCACATGCATAAAGAAAGAACATCAAATATGATCGGTAAAGCAAAGATTTGATTACTTAAGGTTAAAGGTTAATTAACTAAAAAATTTAAAGGTACCGATTCACCCCTCCCCTCTCAGTACATACTTCCCATTATTTCCAACAAAAACAAACTATGATATGAATCCTTGATTTGAATATTTGATGTGGATATGATGCCCCCTTGGGAAATGAATCGAGATGATGTTTGGATGATTTAGTTGAGTTTTGGAAATTGAGATTTATTTCCTGATAAAACCAATTTGAAAATGCCTCGGTTATGAGAGAATTTGATAATTGATAAAATGTTATTGATGTGTTGATGATGATTGGATATCACTTGATATCAGTCAGAATCACTTGGTTGATGTTGTATTGATGTCAATCGGATAGGATATGTAGGTTGATGGATTGATTGGATAAACTAATAATTTTCTCTCAAGATATAGAGAGACGAACAAATGGATTGATTTTCCTTCCTAAAGACCTAGAGTTAGGAAATTTGATGCGCTCAAGATGAGCAAATGGAGGATAGGATAAACGGTTGACTTGAAATGATCAATTGGATGATTTGACTGATTGATATTTGATTTGATTGGATTTGATGAGATGATTAATGAGGGGAGGTTGATAGATAGGGTCATTTGATATGATTAAGGTGCAAATGTAGGTACAGGTAATGAAGAGAATTAGGTTTCCCCTAGTTGATCAGATGGTGAGGTTGCCCCTAGGTGAGTAGATGTATATTAATGATATCCTTGATGTATCATTGATCAATTTGATGGATCAGCCATTTAAGGACATTGATTAGGACTTTGATCATATAACAATGATTAACTTCTACCCCCTTGATTAAGGAAAATCCCATAACAACTATAATGCAAGATTATTCTATATGAATGCCATGCAATGTAACTAATTGTCACTAGCTTTTTGTGACAGAAATGCAAAAGGAGATATATTTGCATCATTGAGCGTTTGTGGAACTGGGAGCGAGTACAATCATCACTGACCACATCATGATAATATGAATACTACTTTCATCACTTTTGTAACCATTAGAAACTATTACAACCCTCACTAGTTGAATAATCAACTATGGGAGTCTGAATACCGGTTTCATCGGATTGAATGTTGCTATTGGATTTTGGTATAAACATATGAAAGATCTAAATGACCAAGGTATCCTTTTTTATAAACATATAGATATTTAATCCCTTCCATATGCATAATGTCCTTGATGACTCTTTGATGGTCATGTCTTGAGACAAAGTTGCATATTTCAATGAATCAATCGTAAAACAGTCACACAGAAATCAACAAAAATTTCATGCTTTCATCATCATTGATCTAGTTGAACATCATTGATTAGCTAGAAAGAAATGACTTGAAAATTTAATACCTCGTCAAAACTTTAGTGCTATTGTTTTATCCATATTTCAAATAGAATTCTATCCATTCTAATCTGTTTAGGTTTTGCAAATCTTTAATCCTGATAATAATAAGTCAATGAAGTTCAAGGATTACGTTGGTGTCAAAATCGGATGGGAAATTGAACAATAATGTAAATCAAAGGTCCAAGTGTCTATCTAGTTGGTTTGATGCATTGCTTCATGTGAATTGGTGTCTACTTTGCTAAAATCCATTGTTGTTGGATTAATGCCCCTAGTTGAAAACAAATGTGTTGTTCTTGGGCAAACTTCCAAAATATGACAAAATCTTAGTTTATGCAAGATGTAGCTTACAGACTTTATGCAAGATTTGTTTTTTTTTTTTAATGTCTTTGGGTTTTTAGAGATTTTTTGATTTTTTTTTTAATTTTTAGAGATTTTTTATTTTTTTAATTTTTAGAAATTTTTAGAAATTTTTAAAGATTTTTTTTTTTATTTTTCAAAAATTACCAGCTCTCAAACAAGATCACATTGGTTTGTCCCTAATGTCTAGCAAGGTATAGGACATGATAGAAGGATGAACAAGCTGATGTGTCAGAAATGGATAGGCAATTGTAGTGAATGTGACCCGTAGGACCATCTCCTCAAGATTACCCAAGCTAAGGAAAAAGTACATAGCAATGTGAAGCATGTTTTAGATAAGCAATGAAAGCCTACTGATGTAGTGTTAGATAGCATATAGGATAATGACCTGATGTCCTGAAAGTGGGTAGTCCAAAAGAGTGGACATGTCAAGAAGTTTTTGAAAACAAATTTTTGTATTTTATGTTCTTCATTTTGATCAAGACCAAGGTTCAATTTGGATAATATATGGATAGGATAGCACAATCAGGATAAAGGGGTGATGGAGGCTATCAGGGGATGATTTGGGATTATGGAAATACTGTCGAGGAACAATGAAAGTAGATTTGGGATAAGAAAGATCATGATAGGAAAGATAATGGATGTATAGATACCTGATGCTCATGGATATGTTCAACCTTTTTAAGATCAAAGGTGAAAGAGTGAATATCAATGTGATTGAGATAAATGGTTGGATAGGGAAGATGGAGGATAGCATGGATGAAACTTGCCCCCAAGTGTAGAGTGCAAGAGGAGGAATTACGCATTATGCCTGTTTGCCAAGTTTTCATCATGGTACTTGTCCAAGGCACCACAAAAAATGGTTTTCACTATAGGACAGATTGATTTCTCTTTACTTTTGCTACCAAGGCACCCATTTACTTGGTTTTCACCAAGGCACTTTTCTCTTTTTTCTTCTTTTTTTCTTTTTTGTATTTTTCAAATTTTCCCCAACATCTAGATCTTTGGACAATGCACTTCTAAAAGATATGCTATAATAAACCATGTTTGGATAGGATGCTCAAATATATTGATAAGGTGATGATAGAGGACACATATGGAGGACAAGGGTAGATAGTGGTAAAGGTTTTATGCCATAGATTGGATAAGTGGGATGGAAGGATGGAAAGTATGTGTTGGATAATGAATGTGAGGATAAGAAGAAGGTATGTTGTGGATGAAAATTTTGGCAAGATCAATTTTGACACACACTTTGATGAGTGGTGGAATGATGGAGGAACAATAGATGAAGGAGGTGAGGATGTAGCTAAGATAGTGGATTTTGGGATATAGGAACCCATAGTAGACTTGGAAAGTGGAAAATGTTTAGAAGGAGACGGCATGGAAGCCTTTGGAAGCTTGAATGTCAACTTTGATTTTTATTTTGTGTGCAAGTCTTTCAAAAGTGACTTGGGAATCCACATAGCTATTGATTTTTCTTTCTTTTGTGATGCTTTACAATGCATTTCTTCAATGAGGGATTTAGGAACCCACATTTTCTTTGACTTTTCTTTTTGCTTGGTGGACCTTTGTGGCCTTTTGGATATTTCATTTTGCTTTGTGGACCTTTGTGATGACATGTAACTGATTGAATGTTTGAAGATGTTAAGTTGATCACCGAAATGTAGAAAGATAATGCAAGACATTAATCATTTAATGGATTGTATTGTTATTGATGTCAACTTGATATAATCTAATAAGTTATAATAAAAGTTTCAAAGACTTCAGAGAATCAGTGAGATAAACATTATTCTTTCAGTAATGCATAAAAGACAAGCATTTACTATGTGACTTCAAACACCGACGACTAGTGGAACCCGATGGACAGAGCTAATCGAAAGTCAAGTCACAGTGATGCCCGAGAAAAAAACCTGATGAGCATTACCAACAAGAAGAATCACAAGCATACCCGACGGCCAGAATCACAGTGTAAACTGACAGACAGACAAGCCTGAAGGACAAACAACCCTAACGGAGAATCTTGAGGAGAAATGGAGTGTTGACTGAAGCTTACAAAGAGTTAAAACACCGAAGTTAAATGGAGTTCAGAAATGAAAAAATATCTAGCTGGCAGAGATAAATATAGACTTAAGTAGTAGTTATCATTGTTATCATTGACAAGATAATTCCATAGATAAGTAAAGGATTTAAAGTTGTTTTGTCCAATTGGAAAGAAGATCTCTGCGAGATAAAAGAGGAGTTTTTCTTTAAATCATATTGGCTAAGATTGCAGATCACGCCAAGATCAAGAAAATCAAGAACCTAAAAATGGTGATATCATTTCTATAAAGAGACAAATTAATTCATTATGAATTAAGGGGGTTGAATGAAAAAGAGGATGTTGGAGAGAAACTAGTGAAGAACAACTTCATACAGTCCTGATCAATCAAGCTGAGAAAAGAGCTAAAGATTTCTGTGGACACTGAGCAACAAAGCATAGCATCACCAAGCAGAACAAAAGTGGAGCAAAGGTATTGAAAATATGTATTGATCAAATTGGTTTTATGAGCTTACAATAGATCTAAAAATCTACAATTATAAGTTTTATATGTGAATAAATCATACTATTTCCATTTAACCATTGATTCAGAAAGTCTCTTAATCGAGCAGGATTTAAAGATCCTTTCTATATTGAGATGCATCCCAAGGAGTATCAAAAAGTTTGATCATGAAGATAGCATGAGATGCCAGATACCATTTGACAAATCAGAAGAGTTTGGACAAGGAAGGTAGCATAGAAATGCCCGATATCAAGTGACAAACTAATCTTTTAAATCCTCTAACAAGGTCACACCTAACAGTGTGTTTGTAACCTTTAACAAGGTTGGCTCTTCACCGAGCTCACTTCAGAAGAGTGAAAATTTTGGGTTACCGGTCCCAAGTGTTTTTTTCCTTAACAGGGTTTGCGCGTTAAAAATCCATGTGTCAATGTGTTTATGAGTCATTAATTTAGTGTTTTGCATTGCACATAGCTAATTTGGATTGATCGGTATACTCTAAATAATTTACTATTTTTTAGTAAATTGAAAGACTGCTATTCGGTAAACATAAAGAATAAGGTTTAACAAAGCATTCCAAGCAGTAGTAATTTGATAAGTATATTTGAAGGCATTCATCTTATAGGACTGAAGATAACTAGAGGCTTAATATTGTGGTACTAAGTTTTTGGGTTGATTAA
>MU226881.1:2873562-2889992 GCA_018584345.1 Thuja plicata | reverse complement strand
GATTCACCCCCCCCCCCCTTCTCAGTTATTACTAACAATTGGCATCAAAGCTTGTATTCTTAGAAAGGGAGTTTAACAACTCAAGCAAAAGATCACAAGATGAACAGACAAGATGTGCCCAATTTGAATAAAGACAACTTTGCATCATGGCAAAGTAGAATAAGACTCCACCTATCAGGTATTGGTAATGATGTTACTCAACACCTTGATACTTAATATGTGTTTCCTATAGGACCTCACACTCTTGAGAAATTAAGAGAAAAGCATGAGCATAATTGCATGATGATAGAACTTTCCTCATCACTCTCCGATGCTGAGTTTGAAGATGTCAAAACCTGCACCTTTGCAAAGAAAATGTGGGATAAGTTGAAGCTGGTAGATGGAGGATATGCTAATGTACTAAGAGCCAAGGAAGAAAGCCTAAGAGGGAGGTTTAATGACCTAAGGATGAAAGAAGGAGAAAATATCACTCAGTATAGCTGCAGAATCAAAGAGGTAGTCAATGTTATCCAAGGAGTTGGAGGTGTACTTGAAGAGTAGACAGTGGTAAGTAAAATCTTAAGAACCTTAATACATGTATATGCTATTAGAGTTTCTATTATTCAAGAAATGAGAGCAGTTGCAAACAATACAGTTACTCTAGATAGTCTGATTGGTAGATTGATTTCATTTGAGATGAATAACTTTGATAATAGTGTCTTGCCATCTATGGAATCTGCATTCAAATCTTCTTTGAAAATAAGTAATTTAAGTCATAGACATGCTATTAGAAATGATAGTGAAAGTCATAATGAGGATCAAGGACTTGATGAGATTGAAGCACTGATGGCAAGAAGATTGCAGGGAGGCAAAGGTAGATACAAAGGCAAATTACCACTTGTATGTTTCAATTGTAAAGAGGTTGGACACTTTTCTACAAGATGTCCAAATAGAAGAAAAGATGACAGAGGTAATAACAGATCATATGAGAAGAAGTTTGATAGAGGTGATAACAAAGATTACCGAAGCAATCGACAATCTGACAAAAGAGATACCCAAGACTGCAAGATCAAAGGGAAGAAAGCTTGTTACCTAGCTGAGAACAAAGCTGATGAAACTGACACCAAATTAGAAGAAGACATTGAGATGGTATTTGTAGACATGAAGGATGATTCAGATGAAGAAGAAGAAAGGTATGTAGAAACTGCACTCATATCTAAGGTTAGTAAGAATGATGTCTAGATCATAGATAGTGGCTGCACTCACCATATGACCGGTGATAAAAAAAAGTTTGAGACTTTTGAATACTATAATGGTGGTTCAGTAAGAATGGAAAATGATACACCTTGTCCAGTTGAAGGTAAAGGAACTATAATGTTGAATAACCTGATCAAATGTGATAATGCTTACTGAGTAAAAGGACTAAATTATAATCTGTTAAGTGTTTCATAGCTAAATAATAGAGGTCACTAAGTAGAATTTGAAAATAAGAAGGCAAAGATCTTCAATGAATTAGGAAGGTTGATCGGAACCGGTGAGCAAACAAAAGGTAACCTTTTCTATCATGATGACACTAACACCACTTGTTTAATGGCTAGAAACGAAGACATATGGTTGTGGCACAAAAGATTATATCATGTGAATTTTGACAACATGATAAAGATAAGCAATAAAAGGAATGTCAAAGGCTTACCAAGCATGACTAAGCCCAAGCATATCATGTGCAAGAATTGTCAAAAAGGTAAGATGACAAAGTCTAGTTTCAAGAGTAAAATCCATACATCTAATGCAATTCTAGAATTAGTCCATAGAGATCTATGTGGACCCATGAGAACAAAGTGTTACTATGGAGATAGGTATTTTATTCTCTTTGTTGATGATTATTCTAGAATGATGACAGTCATGTTCTTAAAAGATAAATCAGAAGCATTCAAGATGTTTAAATGGTATAAGGCTATGGTAGAAAAATAAAGTGAAAAGAAATTGAAATGCTTAAGGTCAGATAGAGGAGGGGAATTTACTTCAAAGGAATTCACTAACTATTGCAATAAGCATGGAATTAAAAGACAGGTTTCTGCACTGAGAACACCACAACAAAATAGAATTGTTGAAAGGAGAAACAGATCAATTGTTGACTGTGCAAGAACATTGATGATTGAGAAGAGCATCGCTCAAAATTTCTAGAGGGAAGTTGTCAATAATTTTGTCTACACGTTAAATAGAGTACAAGTAGAGAAGGACACAAAGAAGGAACCCTATGAGCTTTGGTATGGTCATACACCCAATGTAAGTTACTTCATAATATTTGGTATTCAATGTTATATTTTGAAAGATGATAGAAATGGAAAACTTGACTCCAAAAGTGAAGAAGGTATCTTTCTAGGGTATTCAACCAAAAGCAAAGCTTACAAATGTCTTAACAAGTCATCTAACAAGATCATTGAAAGTGAAAATGTGAAAATAGATGAATTTGTAGAAAAGAATGATAAGGAAAATAAAAGAGAACCAGAGGACTACAACAGTTTTTTTTATATAGAACCTAACACTCTACCCGAGCAACACTGTATCATTCCCAAGAAACAGAACATTGCACATGAGCATCAGGCTGCAATTACCTAAAAATCAGGAAAATCCTCAAGATGATGTTTCGAGTGATGGAGATCAGAATGAAGGACAAGAAGATGATCAGAATAATGAACACAGAGCTGAACCAAAACTTGCCAAGTATGTCAGAAGACATCATCCAAAGAATCAAATCATAGGAGACAAGAAGGTTGGAATGAGAACAAGAAGTAAGTCACTAAACACTAGATGTCTACTTTATGATTTTGAGCCTAAATCTGTTAATACTACACTTGAGAATGAAGAATGGGTGAATGCTATGAATGAAGAAATAGAACATATTGAGAAGAATAGTACATGGACACTAGTACCAAGACCAAATGACAAGAATGTCATCGTTACCAAATGGATATTCAGAAATAAGTTGAATGAGAATGGAGAGGTCACAAGAAACAAAGCAAGGTTAGTATGCAAGGGATATGCACAAGAAGAAGGTATTGATTATGGAGAAACCTGTGCACCCGTTGCTAGACTAGAAGGAGTTAGAATCTTACTTTCTTATGCTACATTCAAAGGATTCAAGGTATATCAGATGGATGTCAAATCTGCATTCCTAAATGGAATACTGGAAGAAGAGGTATACATTGAACAACAAAAAGGGTTTGTCGATCCAAACAAGAGAAACATGGTATGTAGAAAACATAAAGCCTTGTATGGATTGAAACAAGCACCTAGAGCCTGGTATGAAATACTTCACTCCTATCTCATTAGCATAAAATTTGTAAGAACAAGTGAAAATAGCAATATATACTTTAAAGAAGATACCGATGGTAATATTCTGACTGCTAAAATTTTTGTTGATGATATCATTTTTGGGGGAAATGAAATGTTGTGCAAATCCTTTACTAATGAAATGAGCAAAGAGTTTGAAATGTATATATTTGGGGAGATCAAATTCTTTCTTGGTCTACAAATTCTTCAACAAGATACATGCATATATATCACTCTATCCAAATACATCAAGGAAGTGTTGAAGATATTCAAGATGGAAGATTCCAAACCAGTTGGAACACCTATGGAAACCAGATGTAAGTTGACAAAAGAAGACAAATCAAATGAGGTAAATCAAACCCTATATAGATCAATGATTGGTAAACTAATGTATGTTGTTCATACCAGACTAGATATAGCACATGCAGTTGGAATAGTTGCAAGATTCTCTGCTAATCCCAAAGAATCACGTATGACTGTTGTCAAGAGAATTCTGAGATATCTGAAGAACATTGAGGACTATGGCTTATGGTATAAAAGAGAAGGAAAATTTAAGCTACAAGTCTATAAAAGTGCTAATTCGACTGGAAACATTGATGACCGAAAGAGCACAACTAGAGGAGCATTCTTCATGGGTGACAAACTTGTCACATGGATCAGCAAGAAGCAAGGATGCATCTCTTAGTCTACTGCAGAAGCAGAGTATGTGGATGCTATTGCAAATTGCTCCAATATTGCATGGATCAAACAATTGCTGGAAGGTATGAATATGAAGATTCTTGAACCAGTAATTATCTATTGTGATAATACCAGTGCAATTAACATTTCTAAGAATCCAGTCATGCATGCTAAGACTAAGTATATTGCTATCAAGTATCACTATCTAAGAGAACAAGTGCAAGCAAAGGAGGTGATACTAGGATATGTTCAATCAAAGGAACAATTAGCTGATATATTCACCAAGCAATTACCGAAAGATACATTTGAGTACCTGAGATAGAGAATAGGGGTCCAACCCTTGTCTATCAGTCAATAAGCTGACTAGGAGGCTGCATCAACCTACACATAATCAGAATATCATTCATGTTGATGCAAACACCAAGATGAAAAATAATAGATACATATGTACATAGTAAGGTACAAGTATGCACCCAACATAAGAGACATTGTATTGCTGATGGATAGGGAAATTCAAGGAATATATTATATAAAGGGATGGAAGATGATATAGAAGAAACTTGTTTGGAATTGTTGTCAAAGAGAGATTAATTATCTCATTATCAGAAAAGATTATATCATTATCCATGAAGTGAAGTTCCTAAGAATCAGAAGGAAGAATTAATCAATATTCAAAGGGAGAGAGATTGATTACATATGAAATCTCCATCTAAGGGAGAGAAATAATAAAGGGAGACAGTTCACACAAAGAAAGAGTTGTCAAAAGAAAAATAAATTATCAAGAAGAGGAACAGTCAAGGTAGCATATATCAAAATAGAGACAGAAGATGCTACATCTATCCAGTGAAGGGATGGAAGATTGAAGAAACCACTCTGCAAGAAACAAATCTAAGCTATTTGAGCTTACCAAAATCCAGACATTTGTAATAGTTACAATAGGAAAGAGTGATGAAACTGATTTCATATTGTATTAGTAATAGTATAGTATAGTATGATAATGTAGTGTGTTGCCATCAATGCTGGGAGAGATTGATGACATGTAACTGATTGAATGTTTGAAGATGTTAAGTTGATCACTAAAATGCAGAAAGATAATGCAAGACATTAAATCACTTAATGGATTGTATTGTCATTGATGTCAACTTGATATAATCTAATCAGTTATAATCAAAGTGTCAAAGACTTCAGAGAATCAAAGAGATAAATGTTATGCTTTCAGTAATGCATAAAAGACAAGCATTCACTATGTGACTTCAAAAACCGATGGCTAGTGGAACCCGATGGACATAGATAACCAAAAGTCAAGTCACAGTGATGCCTGACCAAGAAACCCGATGAGCATTACCGACGAGTAGAATCACAAGCATACCTGACGGTCAGAGTCACAGTGTAAACCGACGGATAGACAAGCCCGAAGGATAGACAACCCCGACGGAGAAGCCCGAGGAGAATTGGAGTGTTGACCGAAGCTTACAAAGAGTTAAAACACCGAAGTTAACTGGAGTTCAGAAACAAAAAATATCTAGCTGGCAGAGCTAAATATAGACTTAACTGGTAGCTATCATTGTTTTCATCGACAAGATAAAGCCAGAGATAAGTAAAGTATTTAAAGTTGTTTTGTCTAGTTGGAAAGAGTATCTCTGTGAGATAAAATAGGAGTTTTGCTTTAAATAAGATTGGCTAAGATTATGGATCACGCCAAGATCAAGAAAATCAAGAACCTAAAAACAGTGATATCATGTCTATAAAGAGACAACTTAATTAATTACTAATTAAGGGGATTGAATGAAAAAGAGGATGATGGAGAGAAACTAATGAAGAACAAATTCATAAAGTCCTGATCAATCAAGTTGAGGAATGAGCTAAAGATTTTTGCAGACACCGAGCAACAGAGCATGGCATCACAGAGTAGAACAAAAGTGGAGCAAAGGTATTGAAAAGATATATTGATCAGATTGGTTTTATGAGCTTACAATAGATCTAAAAATCTGCAAGTATAAGTTGTATATGTGAATAGATCATACTATTTTAGTTTAACCATTGATTCAAAAAGTCTTTTAACTGAGAAGGATTTAAAGATCCTTTCTATATTGAGATACATCCCAAGGAGTATAAAGAATTTTGATCATGAAGATAGCATGCGATGCCAGATACCATTTGACAAACCAGAAGAGTTTGGACAAGGAAGGTAGCATAGAAATGCTTGATATCAAGTGACAAACTAATCTTTTAAATCCTTTAACAAGGTCACACATGACAGTGTGTTTGTAACCTTTAACAGGGTTGGCTCTTCACAGAGCTCACTTCAGAAGACTAAAAATTTTGGGTTACCAGTCCCAAGTGGTTTTTCCCTTAACAAGGTTTCCACGTTAAAAATACATGTGTCAATGTGTTTATGAGTCATTAATTTAGTGTTTTGCATTACACATAGTTAATCTGGATTGATCTGTATACTCTAAGTAATTTACTATTTTTTGGTAAATTGAAAGACTGTTATACGGTAAATATAAAGAATAAGTTTTAACAAAGCATTCTAAGCAGTAGTAATTTGATAAGTATATTTGAAAGCATTCATCTTTTAGGACTGAAGATAACTAGAGGCTTAATATTGTGGAACTAAGTTTTTGGTTTGATTAATTGGAATATTTTTGAGTCCACTGATTCACCCCCCCTCTCATTTATTACTAACACTTTGTGACCTTTTGGATATTTCTTTTTTTATTTCATTCACATGTGGATTAGATGGGACATGATGATTTTTATACACATGTGGGTTCTTGGATTTCTGATTTTTATGTTGCACATCCAAATTGCTTCCAAAAGACATAGGAGTTGTGGGTGAATAGGAAGAATATAGAGGGTTTGTATGGATTGGTGTTTGGAAATTCTTCAAGTATGTGTGCCTTTGTTGATCTTGATACATGGTAGGGTAAGTGAATGGAGATCTAGGGATGGTAGGAATGATTAATGGAGGAATATAGTGACCTAATATGGATGGAAGGGATGAAGACTTTAGCTTTCAGACATAGGAACCCAAAATGGATTTGGTGGATGGTGAAGGAATATAGTTGCATTTGAATGGAGTGAGATAAGGTGTGAAAGGGATATCAACATCTTTGGAATGAGCTACATTATCGAAGTTCTCATCTTTAAGATTTATCTTTATACCAATAGGCTCATGAAGAAATTTCATAGGAGAAACTTTGATAAGATCAACCGAGGTTTGAAGGGATTTATTATCATACAAGGAATTTGGAGGAATGATGGTTTCTTGAGGTAAATATGGAGGATCATGACAAGGAAATGGTGGGCTATTTTTATCTTGACAAGAATCTTTGGATGGTGTAGAGAGGGTATTTTTCTCTTAATTTTCAAAATGCTCATTGGAAATGGTGGAATATCTATCTTGATCTTGCTTGGGAAGTGGAGAGGTATGTAGATCTTGAGGTGGAGGGATATCTTGATCTTGCTTTAGAATTTAAGAGGTATGTAGCTCTTGAGGTGGAGGGATATCTTCTTGGAAGAAATGAAAGGGTGCAAGGGGATCATCATAAGATTTTATGGATATGGGACCTTCATCAAATATGGGAGGGGATTGTATAAAATCTTGATCTTGATCTTTATTGATATTTGTTTCTTTTCTCTTTGGATTATTCTCTTGACATGGAGCCACTTCTAAGGACAAGGTAGATGTTTGGATATGTGTGGGGAATGTTTGGAGGAATGATGGAGAATTAATTGGAATGGGCATTGAAGCACATGATATCTTAGGGTCTAAGATCTTTTAAGCATTGAAACCATTTACAGCAAGATGAAATTTAGCTTGGGTTTCTTTTAGAGGTAGCCATAGTCAACATGGAAAGTATCATTACTAGGCCCGTGATTTGTGGAGGAATTTTGGATAGTTGTGAAGCTTTGTGAGATGGAAGAAGGATGAAAGGAGTAAAGGCTATAGGAGAAACCTTTCTAGATAGAGGTTTGTGCATTAGATCTCGCTTGAGAGTGGTACCTTTCTCTTCATTCTCTTTATTGTCTTGATCACAAATAGGGTGGTCATGACATTTCCCTTGATCCAAGATAGGTTTATTGTGCTTAAATGCTTCATTTCGTGAAGAAGATGAAGATACAGATGGCCCACCATCATAAAGGAAAGGAAAATTGATCATAATAATGGCGTGTTAGATGATGCATCCTTTTATTTTTCCTTATTCTTCCTCAATGTTGATGTTTCATAGTTATGAGGAAGCTTAGCTCCTGATTGAGCTAATTTAGGAAATATGTTTCTTTATCCCGCTTCAAAATTAAGTGCATTGTTTCCAGGAACATGGGATCTTGGGATGCTTCCAATATTTCATCTTCAGTTACTTCATTGTATTTAGTCCTATGGAGATTTTGATCTTGATTTTGATAAATATTCTTCACCATAGGATTGATTCGTTTCTCAAATAGATTCATCAACTTAAATGTTTTTGAAGAATATGATCTATTTGTTGCACTTGACAGAAATAAATCTGAAAAGGGTATCCAAATATGATTTCAAAATCTTTCCAAACCCTTGATAAATGCCCCCTATTTTCCTTTCTTTGTTTCTGGGAGTCACTTCAGTTTAGTGTAGGCATGACTTTGCACTTTGCAAGTGGTAACTGGAATTATTTTATGCAACACTCTGCAGTTTGTAGGCGGTGTTTAGCCGTTTATAGGCATTATTTAAAAACTTTGAGGTGTCACTTTCTAGTGAGCTAGGCATTGTTTCAATACTTGCAAGTGTAACTTCAGTTTACAAGCATAACAAGAATGATCATAGGCATTATTTACCCTTTTGTACGCATCACTTTGTTGAATAAGTTGGTTTTTTCACAGTTTTTAAGGATTTAAAATTATAATGTGTGTGATCAAATCTGTAGGATTGAATTCTTGCTTGAAAATGAAGAAACAAACACAACAGACACATCAATTTTGCATCTTACTCCTAAAACACACCAAGTGTATGTTTTTGGACATTTTTACGAGTCTTGTACAAGAAATTCTTCCGAACAATCTACCTAGAGTCAAATTTGGCGATTTAACAATGGCTCTAAAAAAGCTAGCTTGCTAATTAACCAGGTTGTAGTTAACACCTCCGTTCTAAATTATGAAAAGTCTCTTATACCCTCTTGCAAGGGCTTCCCACATGCATGAAAGTATAATTTTGCACAATCCTGAAGGACTACTCGAGGAAGTGAAGATCCTTAACACAATTTAGTCACTACGACCCATTAAGGAAGAGTGCATTTTATTATAGTGGGTTAGATAGTCTCATGGCTAAAGTGAGTGTCTCCCACTTTGGTCTGTTCCCTCTCACCATCCTCGTAAGGAAAATCTTGGGAGGCAGGCCCTCTAAGTATCTAGCTAGCTAACATGTATATAGAAAGAAAAAATTGAACTTAGTCAAGCAAGTTTGGGAGTTTGATTCACTCAAAGAGTGAAGACTATATCCCTATTACTTTCCTAAATTCCAAGCACTTCAAACACATTTGTTCATTTTTAACCTCTTGACAAGGAGCTTCTTATAAATTTGAAATCTTTGGTTCAATTCTTCCCTTTCTTTCTACCACCCAAACGCAACACTTTTGGCTTTTTGATCAACTTCAAAAAGTTGAGAGCATACACCTAATGTTTTGTTCGGAATGGATAAGAATAGGGTGGCCCTATTAGACTAGATACAAATGAAATTCCACAATTTAAGGAAAGCAATCTTGATTTGAAAAATACCTCTTTTTGATGCTAGCAAAGGCTAGGCACATTTTTGAGATTTTTATGTTTTTTGCTTGCACTCACCTAGTGGCGATCGTTCCCTCTCCATCTCCTCCAACAATTTAGTCAACACCACAACAAAAGTGAAGAAAAACCAATTGAAATGACAATAAACTTTAAGATCCTTAATCAAATTTTGCAACAATTTAAGGACCTAATGAACAAAATCAATTTAGAGAGGGAAATTTCCTTTTGTAAGCATTACTAACTTTAAGGAAATATTAAAATAATGATTGCTCTTCTTCTAAACTCTCCAAAATAATTGCATTAAATGTTTCTTTTGAATGTTTATTGAAGAGCCTTACCTCTTTGTTTTCCCTTTTGATCCTTCGTTCAGGTTTCTGGACCTTTGGATGTTTGTTCATCTGCAGAAAATCAATAAAATAACATTAGTATTCTGGATTTTTTAATCTGCAACTTAAAAAACACAAAACACTGTAAGCATCATTTAACATCTTGTAGGTGTTATTTTACTGTGTGTACACGTCACTTTATAGTGTGTACGTGTCACTTTGCAGTGCATACACGTCACTTTACTGTGTGTAGGCATCACTTTACAGATTATAGGCATCACTTTACACACTGTAGGCATCACTTTATTGACTATAGACATCACTTTACAGTATAATAGGTGTTATTTCAAGTCTCGTAGGCATCTCTTTACGAGCAAAGGCGTCATTATTTGGCTGATAGGAATTGAGAGAAATTAGATAAGAAAATAGAAGGAGCTTGTAGGCATTGTTTCACTGTGTGCGGGCATCATCATTTTTCTTGTAGGCATCATTTCATTGTGTGCACACATCACCATTTTTCTTGTAGGCGTCACTTTACCTGCAATCTACAAAATAAACACAAAAATTACGCAAAACACACAAAAAATGAAATAAAATGAGGATTAGAGGCTCAAAACCCCACGGTGGGCGCCATTTATGTGTGAGATTATTACACCTTCATGAGATTAGTTTATTTACTAACAATTATATGAAAAAACAATAACAATTAAACTAAGAATTGTAAATAAATCCTTAAGCATCCCATGGATCTCTAACTAAGCATGCTAATAGATCTCTCAGCCTTAATCTCTACTAGTGATAGTCCTAGAATGAGAAAATTGATTATGATATGCCTATCTAGCTCAAAATTCACTCAAATCATCAAAATGATTCACTCAAATGCTCTCAATTTACTTGCTAATTCTCTCAATTTGCTTTGATAATGATCTTAATTGCTCTTAAAATGGCTATAGTATGGATGTTTTACATTCGAATGTCTAAGATTTTATTATGCTTGCAAAATGGCTTCTATTTATAGGATTTTCCCAAGTGTAGGGGGTAGAATCAATTGATCATTGTTTAGCCTTGGTTGAGTGAAAGGCTTTCAAAGGGTTTCAAATGAGGGACAATTTAAATGCTTGTCTCAAAGGTTGGGACAAAGAGACAAATTTGAGTGATTAGGATTGAAAGTTCAAAATGAGTGATTGAGGTTGCAAATTTGGAGTGATCCATGTGCTTTTCTTTCTCAGTTCTCATTGGTTCCTCAAATTCATGTTGAAAGATAATAGGATTTATTAATTCATTCAATTAATTAATTTAGCCATGTAGGGGAATAGGTTCAATTTGATTTTTTATTTAAACTATACAATTAATTGATTAAAATCAATTATATAGTTTGATTAATCCCTTTAGGCTTATATTTAATTATTTGATGTCATTGTTAATTAATCCTTTGATTTAATTCATTTTATCCCAATTTGATTTAATAAATGTCTATTTGAATTTATTTGATCCATTTGATGAGATTTGGAGCAATTTGATGAAAAATGCAGATTTGCTTGATTAGAGAACACCTGACCAATTTTAGGTGTCTACACTATTATATTGTTTGATGTTTGTTACTATATTTCTACTATGCACATGTCGCTAATAAACTTCAACATGATGATCGCGGCTCTCTAATTCTTCAGTCATTATTTCTAGATAACCTACAATTACATATTTTGCTACTTTTTTCCATGTTTAACGCCCACATACCGTACTTCTCCACTTTCATGAATTAATGGATGACAATATAAATATGGTAAACAATTGACAATATGTAGTTGATACCATGTTCAACTGATGCATGAACCATCAAATGTTGCCATTCAATGGGTATAAAAAAACTATTATTTCATCTTAAACAAGATGATCATTGTGATAGTAAGAGAAACCAGTAAATTGTCCAATTTTTAAAACTAGTGTTCATTACAATGTCCATTTTTAAAACTTGTCAATCTTCTATCTATTATATTGTTTAATATTTGTTACTGTGTTTCGATTGTGCAAATGTCACTAACAGACTTCAACATGATGAGTGTGGTCCTCTAATTCTTTACAACCATTGTTTCTAGACAACCTACGATTGCAGATTTTGCTATTTTTTTCCATGTTAAATTTTCCCACATATTGGACTTCTCTAGTTTCATAAATTTATAAATGACAATATAAGCATGGTAAACACATTGACAATATGTAGCTGATACCATGTTGTTGTAACAAATCGTGTGTGTTTCAAAGGCTTACAAATTCAGGATACATTTACAATGTTATGTTTTTAATAAGACTCCCTTTTAATAAACAAGGAATAAATGCATCGTTAAGTACTAAGACTAATTTGACAATAGAACAAATTTTTAAAAAAAAATATTCATATTTGAAACACTAAAAAGAAGCATAATTTCCATGCATGCAGCTTATTCTTTACAACCATTGCCATAGTCATTGTACCAATTTTTTTTTTTTAATTATTTTGTATTGCCTTCCCAACTCAAACTATTTATGCATATTAATAGCCTATATAACAATCTAAATAGAGGTGTGTTCATTATGTTAGATAGTTGAAGTGTACAATCACATCAATCAAATTAGTTTGTAGAAACACAAAAGATTTGAACATATAGTATTTAACATAAATAACCTCAAACATTAAAGAAATTTGAATAATGTTTAAATAGATAGGACTATTTTTTAGATCCAATAAATTTCAATTTTACATTACATCAAGGTTATCATACGTCTAAGTGCATCTCATTTCTTAATTTTTCTTTTATGGTCCTTAAATAATAAGAACTACATATTAAAAATAGGCATGGCTCATTAATTCAAATTGATTATTGCTTTTATTTTACATTATAATAGATAAGACTAAGTTACACTTATAAATTAAATGACAATATAACTCAATTGTGTGCTCTATGAACTAAATTATATAGTGGATTAATATATTGCTTATCCAAATTAAAATATTCTCACTTTTCATACCAATAAACACAAAATAACAATACTCTTAATAATAATGAAATAAAAAATGTATCTATATACTTTTATTTTTTATTAATATTTATATATCCTTAATGTACAAATTTTAGTAGAAAAAAATTACAATATAATTATTATTTTTAAACATCATCATTAATAATGTCACTTCTTCACCCTTGCCCAATAAACTATTTTTTGTATTAAATATAAGGTAATCAAAACATAGAACTGAATCAGTTCACAGTATCATCACAACAAAAAGAATCCAAAATACTGAGGCAGTGCCTCAAACCGAGAGTTCTCAAAATATCAAAGTTAATACAGAAGAGAAACCATAACACAACAAAACTAGATTAAGACACTATCAAAGACGTCCACCCAGGCAGTCCAGCCCATGTTGCCTTCCATCCACACAATGTTTTTCTTCTTTTGGATCTGGTGCAACAAGAAGATCATGTTGTCCGAGGCGAATTTACTATTCTTCTTGAGCTCACAGTTGAAATCTTTGATAGTTCTTTCGAAGAGGTGCAGATTGTCCATATGACTTCTCCATGCATGACCATCCTTAACCTCATAGGCAAAGAAGGTGGCGTACCCATTTTTAAGCAGCCTTTTGAATTTATCCTTTTCCACCCTCATGGTAATTGGAACCTGCAAAAAAATTTGAGTATGTGAGACTTTTGTAAGACTCAGTAAGAATTCTAGGTATACCTTGAAACCTTTCCTCATTCCTGCACTTCCAGATCTGCTACAGGATGTTAGAAGAAAGAATATTCCAAAACAGGTTAGAGTCCTTTTTATTACCATTAATATGACCAATGATGACCTCAAAAATATTAACATTTATAGGAATATAGATACCAAACATACGCAAAATTTCTTTGGCAAATCTGCAATCTAAGAAAATATGTCTTCCAGTTTCATGAACACCACAGATATTACAATATTGAGAAGAAGTGAAGTCATTTCTAATAGGGAGTCTGTCCAGAATCAACAACCATTTAAAGCATTTGATTTTAGGCTCTATGGGGGACTTCCAAAATCTGGCAAAGATCTTTTTCCAGTGGGTGTCAAGATTAGAATACCATAATTTATTGATATGGTCAATGATGGAATCATTATAGCCAATCACCTTGTAAATTTTCTTGACTTTAAAATTAATGTCTTATAATAGCCAAACACTACACAACTAAAGACAATTATATATTACTAATGACCACCAATAATTTGTTTATGACATATCAATAAAATTGGTGAACACTAATATATTTATTCTTTTCAATAAATAATTAAAATTTAATAATATGACAAAAAAAACTTAACAAATTATTATCCCTTTCATATCTCAACATATTTCAAAATATATATATATTTGAATTGAGTTGTCTGGACACCATATATATAATATTTTGGACAGCGCAGAAACCATATTCAATTCCACTGACATATGCTTTTAAATTTTTTATTTCCAGTCAATAATTTTTTTATTTCCAGTCAGTCCAGACGGAAAGCAAATGCAATATGTTTTATAATTCCTCATTACCACTTTCATTCCAGGCAAACGATGGAATAAAGAAGGCAAATGTTTTGGGTTTTTGCAGAAGTGCAATCAAACTGTTACCATGGATTTCGATGGCATAGTAATCGTGGGAGGCGGAATTGCAGGTCTCGCTACTGCTCTGGCTCTTCACAGGTCCCTTTTTTCTTTTCATCTCTAACCCTATTTTCTTATATTTTCGATTTTGTTTCTAAGTAATTAATATTATTGTTTATCAGGGTGGGGCTGAGAAGGATGTTAGTATTGGAAAGAGCAGAATCCCTGCGAGCATCTGGAACAGCCATTGGAATGTGGTCTAATGGTTGGAAGGCGCTCGATGCACTTGGCGTTGGACAATCCCTCCGCCACCATCATTGTCTTCTGCAAAAGTATTTTTCTTATCTCACAGCAAACCCTCATCTGCTGTATCATACTGTTTCATTGAAACTGTGTGAAGTGTGATTTTAAATGTTTGACTTTAAAAAAAATTAATTAATTTCAATTAGACATTAAATTATTCAATTTTAATCTGAAATTAAATTAATTTTTTTTAATCTATCAACATTTTCAAAGCTACTAAATTTGTTTAAATATTTAATTGGAACTGTGTAAAGTGTGATCTAAAATATTGATTTTAAAAAATTGTTGGATTTCAATGAAAAATTAAATTTCTCAGTTTCAAGCAAGAAACATTTTAATAATTTTTTTAAAATATGTTTTTATCTCAGCACACATAGTGTGTAAACTTTAAAGTGTGATTTCAAATGTTAATTTTAAAATAGTATCCAATTTCAATCAAAAATTAAATCATCCATTTTAAATTAATTATAGTAATAATATTAAATATAATTTAATTAAGTGTAATAAATTTTATTAGAAGATAATAATTTAATAATAATAAGTTCTAAACTATAAAATAATTTTAGAATTATAATTAAGTTTTATTTCATTTAAAATGATACATGATTTTTAATTCTAATACAATTTTCTAATTTAAAAATTTAACATGTATATTTTAGAAATAAAATTAAAAAATTCAAAATTCAAAAATATTTAATTATAATTGGTTGATATAATTTATTATTGTCTTATTGTCTAATATTTTAAAAGTTTTCATAAATTTTCGATAGTGTATCCTAAAAACCTGTTTTGAAAATTATAATGGACATAGTTTTTTTAATCACGAGTTAAGAAAAACTCATTGCAATAGTATCTAGTCTAAGGGTAAATACTAACTAGCCTAACAGCAAATACTAATAATATTTTAATAAAAGAGAAGAGATTTCCACAATCTATGATAGTAACAAGTTAACAATTTATGGATTTGATTGTGTTATGAATTTTTTGCATCAACGTTTCGAATCACACTCCGTGATCCATCATCAGGATGAGCAATAAGAGAGCATAGGAAAAATGAATAAAGTTGCAGACCTAAACAGGTTAAAAGAGGGGAAGGGGTGGAAGGAAAGAGGTTCAAGGGCACAATAAACAAAGTCAAACAATAAGATAAAAAAACATAAATAAAAATGAAAATAAACTAAAAAATAAAAAATAGCATATAAAAAAGGAAATATATACTATTGAAAATATAAAAAATAATAATAAAAATATATGCCAAGGAATATATAGAAGCATCAAAAAAAGAAAGAAAAAAACTAGAAAATAAATATATATAAATATATATATATATATATGTATATAATTAAATATGTAAGTAATTAAATGTTTGAGAATATATATATATTATAAAAACAATTAAATAACTAACAAAAACAATTGTTAGTTATTTAATTGTTTGAGAATATATATATATA
>MU226881.1:2849476-2861075 GCA_018584345.1 Thuja plicata | reverse complement strand
GTCAATAATTTTTGTCATTTAAAAAAAATTAATTACAACAAACATTTCCATAAAAAATATTAATTATTATTTTACAAAATATCAAAATTGCTTTAAATACAACATATTTACAATGAGATTAAATAAAAGTATATGTTTATATGCTTTAGAATAAACATTTCAAAATCAATATGATTTGGTATAGGATATACAAATACATTAAAAGTGTTACATGAAGAAATATTGCACTTTTGATATACATACCCACTAATAACATGTTCAAAGGTGGTTTTTCGTTTCTTTATAAGAACTAAGTTAGCTATATACTAACTTCATTAACAACCTTTTCTCAATAGGAAAGAGCTATCTATGATTTGTAAGCATGGTTCAAATTAGAGTATTACTATCAAATTATTCCCCTCTACTCTTATTTTCTCAGTAGTACAATTGTGTAATTTGCAACTTTGTAGGGTAATATTACGATGTATTTAATAAATTGTACTAATTGATTAAATAATTTAATGTTGATTAATTTATAATTATGTTAATGTTAAAAAATTGCATAATTATTTTTTATATTTTTAGTATTGAAAGTCCAATAAATAAAAAACTAGTTCATATTATCGTATAATAAGATTGGTTTTACAAATGTAACAATGAAATTAATAAATATTTCTTTTATCAATTAAACAAATTCACAATAATATATACATACATGCATATTATAATTTTTAAGCTATAAGTTCGTTAGAATAATTTTTTTAAAACATATAATAAAAATATTAAATATCTTACACAGGCATAAGATAGAGTCAAATAGCTTAAGATTTTATAAAAAATATAACCATCACATATTTTCATAAGCATCTAATTGTTTGCAGTTTTTGATATTGAAAGCAGCAAAAAACTAGGGTGTTGTCCCTTGATACAACGCTCAAAGGGCGACAGTAAGCAAATTCAATGTCAGCACATTAACAACACAGTAGAAAAAACTAAACAGTAACCAACTTCCACATATCAAAAACCATGAGAGACCCACTAGCTATAATATCTAAGCACACTATAACTAACATAATCATACAGCCTAAAGTCTTACCAGAATAATAATCATTAAAAGTCTTACTTAAAGGCCACGCAAGGCCATACCAACAAATGTTCTTCGAAAACCATAACATAGTATCAGTAGAAAAGCCCAGAACTAACACAAGGCTTTCATAGCCATTATCAACAACACAACAAAAAGAAAACAGGAGCCATCAAACTAAGCCTTATTTGGTGTGCATTTCATCGATAACGTCATCTGTGCCCAACCCTCCATGAGGAACTTAAAAAGTTCTTTAAAGTCACTATCTTCATTGTCCTTTTCTTCGAGCATGTCCTTCTGCAGCAAGCAGAGAGTAGTAGCCGAGGAGTGAATCACCTAGAGGGAAAATCACGACATCTCCTGAAACATATTGTCCATGCTTGTATTTTCATGTTTTATATTTGCAATCTCCACCCATGTAGCCCCACAATTGTTACACTCCCCTCCAGCAGTGGTTTCCTCATCTTTAATAGGGGATATGACCTTGTTGTCAGTCTCAACCTTGTGTGTAAGGTCAATAGACTCAATTTTTAAACTTTTTTAAACGTTGGAGGAGCTACTAGTTGTTACAGAACGAGCCTCTTTCCCAAGCATTTTTTCCTCAAGGCTTTTTCTATCATTAGCCCCGACATCCTCCGACTCAAACTCCTCTTTTAATTTTTTCCTTTATCAGGGGGTTTGAAAACAAGTCTAGTGGAGTAGCAAGGGTACTAGTCTCTTCTGTAATATCCACATCTGAATCAATATGTTGAATATCGAATTTGGCTTTCTTAGCGACCTTAGTCTTCAAATGCAAAGGGGGGTGCTCTCTCTTCTTGTCTTTCAACATCTCTATAGACACTGTTATGGGAGAATTATCCGAGGAGACTTGAGGATTTTTAGGCTTCTTAATACGTTTCTTCTTGCTAGGGCCAGGGTAGTCCATCAAGCTAGCCAAGGGTGGGGTTGAGGAAATGAGGGCTTTTTGCATGGTAATGGCCCACGACAGACAAAGGGCAAGATGAAAATGATACAACCTAAACATGACACCCTAGTGTAAAATGGTATACTTTTTACCTTGCTTTTTAGAATCTATAACATCTTTAACATTGCTTTCCAACGAATGAAGAAGGGCGAAAAGAATTGAAATCACATCATGGACCTTCCTAAAATGATTTAGAAAGGGCATATGAATATAATAGTAAACCCCAAACCTTTCTTCGAGGGTAAAATATTTCATGATGATCGTACGTACCTGGTCTCAGGGCTCAAGTAATTCCTCCCGGTCGAAACCTCCACACCACTTAATCGGTTGTTCTTTGCTGCAGAAGAATTGGTTAAGGCTAGTGACATCAGACACCCTACTTGTTTTCTTCCATTTTCATCCATCTATGGAAAGGCCAATGGCTTGGGCGATGACCTCCTCAGTCACCTCAAACGAAATACCCCCCATAGTGACTCTTCTCTCTGTCTAGGAGAAGACAAATTGTCGGGAGAGACTCTCGTCATAGCCTATCATGCATTCAATAAATAGGGTGATTCCTCCTTCCTTGCAGATTTGCCAGATAGTGGCATTGTTTTTATAGTCATCATACTTATCATGCTCAACACAAACCCGATCCCCCCATGTTATTAGCGAGATTCGAAGAGCTTATGGTGACAGAAGCAACAATGCAAGCTTGGGAAGAAATCTTACAGAGCAAAAGAGACCCCAAATTTAGCCCGTGAAGAACAAAAGCACAAAAAACTTGAATAAAAGATGATAATCAGTGCATTAATACATTTAGTGCCTCCGCTCATTTACAATGTGAAAAGGACAATGCCCTCATGTGAAAAGTTCTTTCTCCAACAAGAAATATGGCTGAAAATAAGAAGTTGAGGACGCGATCTAAAAAATCTAAAGACCCAGCTTTTAAATTATTATCACAACCCCTGAAGAAATTGCCTTCCCCTATATTCAAACCAAAATGTCACCACCACAACCTATCATAAATAGGCATGGCATGACGTGTACAACCCAAGTACATATCATATGGCGATATTGTAGAAATTTAAAAGTAGGGGAAGAACGGATAGTTATTCAAATTAAGATGTCTATCATCTTTGTTGTGTGAGGGCCCAAATACCCCAAACAAGGATCCAACAAAGAATTATAGCAACTTCCTTTAGAGACAAGGGTGGTTTTATCTTTCCCTAAAAGGGACTTCATAACATCATGCAAAGAATGGATCGTCCTCTATCAATGAAGGCCCTCCCTCACCAAACCAATGACAACTATAGAGTCAACCATGACATTGCCCTCTCTGAAGGTATGTTGTAAGGCAAATTCATCAAATCCTGCTAAAAGAGGCCTTATGTCTCTTAGAATTTCCACCACTTTCCAACTTGTCGTTATAGTTCCTCTGGTTGCTTCAATAATTAATTTAGAGTACCCTTCAATTTCCAAGACTTTAATGCCAACTGACAAAGCTATCTTTAGGCCCCATAACAGGTTCATCCCTTCCGCCTAATTATTGGGCCTCCCAATTTTCCAATCTAAGAAACAACTAAATCTCCCTTGTGATCCTTGATTACCCCACCTCCTGCATCCAAACCCAATCTAGCCGGACCATCAAAATTTAGTTTGAACCAAGGTGGGTGAGGAGGTTTCCAAACTGTGTTTTTCTTAGCAATTTTCTTAGAATTGTCAAACTTATAAAAAATCTCTGGGGGCCTCCAGCATTCCGCAATCTTACAATCCCAAGCCAAAGGAGGATCAGTAGGGATTTTCCAACTGCTAACAACAACATTTTCAAGCAAGATTTTTATGAGGACTACAAGCACATTATCAGCAGTGCTTTCAGTGTCCCTGAGAATCTTGTTGTTCCTCTCTTTCCACAGGAACAAACAAACATGTGGGGGGTATTTTCCACCAATATAGTTGTCGAATGAGGAGGTGACTTGACATGCACTTCCAATCAAGAACAAATTGTTGGATATTCATACCAAACACCCATTGGATGTTAAAATTTTGTAAGATATTATGCCAGATATGTGAGGCAAAAGGACAATGAATAAAAAGGTGACGAACTCTCTTCATCCATCTTTCAGACAATGCATTGATTAGGAAGTTGAAAACCTCTTTCAATAAGATTGTCCTGAGTTAGTATTTTACCATGCATAGAATCCCACCAGAAGAAGTTAATCTTAGGAATGAGTTGCCGGTTCCAAACCTTCTTCCAGCAATCAGGGTCACAATTGTGCTTGATCAACATATTGTAAATAGACTTGACATAGAAGGCTCCTGTTAGATTCTTTTCCCAAATGAATTTATCTTCTCTAGGGAACAAAGGAAGTCTTACCTCCATCAACAAAGGTTGTAGTTCATCAACTGTGGGAAAGAGGTCAGGTCTATCTATGACATTTTGCTTGAGGGAGATCCACTTACTTCCAGGGGTGATGTAATCAACAATAAAAATCCCAAAGTAAGTCTTCATCCTTCTCATTAGGTGAAAAAGGGGCTGAGAGCAAGAGGTTTGTCTGCAAGCCAACAATCTTCCCAAAATCTGATTGTTCTCCCATCACCAATTTGTTATTCTAACCCTTCCCTAATGAGAGATATGCTTTTAAGGATATTGGTCCATAATTTTGATCCTGCTAACAAATCATGAGAGTCGAGGGCCCTATGAAAACTTCCATTGTTTAGATATTTCACCATCATGATTTTACACCAATCAGCCAAACCAACGGCCAAGTTCCAGCCAACTTTAGCAATTAAGGCTTTGTTCAAGTTTGTCAGCTTCTTGATCCCAAGGCCTCCCATTAATTTGGGTTTACAAATTGTGTCCTAGCATACAAGCGTCATTCTCTTTTTTTGTTCAACTCTAGTCCAAAGGAAAGTCTGTTTGATTTTTTCCATTTTCTCAGTCATAGCCCTTGAGGTTTTGAAAAGAGATAAGAAATAGACTAGGATTCCTTGCAAAGAGGCCAAGACAAGCTGAAGTTTCATTGCACTGCTCAATAATTTGCCTTTCCATCCAGCCAATTTTCTTTGAATTCTCTATAAAATAGAATTCCATAAGTTGGAGGTTACCTCCTTAACAGTGAGAGGTAGAGCCAGATAAGTACCATGAAGGATAGCACATTGACATCCCAGGATATCTGTGATCATAGGTTGAAGGTCCAACTTGGTTTTAAAGAAAAATATATACTGCTTTTTCCATAATTAATGCAGTGACCTGAAGCTCTAGCATAATCCTGGAGGAGACATTTCCACTCCTTAGCTTCTATTACTGAGGGTTTACCAAAAAGGAAGGTATCATCAACAAACTCTTGCAAAAGTGAGGGGGGGTGTAGTGGCAGCTTTAACTCCCTCAATTTTACCAATCCGAGACATGTTAAGAAAAATTATGCTAAGGACTTCAACAACCATAATAAAAAGATAGGGTGATAAGGGGTTACCTTGCCTAATTCCCTTCGCAACTTTGAAGAAACCCCAAGGAACCCCATTGACCAAAACCGAGTAATGAACTATCTCAATAGATCCCAGATGATCCCAATCACTCTATCATTAAAGCCAAGTTAAGCAGGAGACGGTACAAAAAATGTCATTTAATTTTATCATAAACCTTGGAAATGTCCAATTTAAGGTCATCTCTGAGGTCCGACATCTATCCATAGAATGGATGATCTCGTGGGTGGAAATGACAACATCCAAAATTTGATGCCCTAGAACAAAACCTTTCTGGCAAGGGCTGATAAATTTGTCTAGAAGGGATTCAAGCCGATTAACTAGCACCTTTGAAAGATTTTGTAGATGGTATTAAAAGGCTTATGGGCCTAAAATCTTCCATGCATTTTGGGTCCTAGACTTTAGGAACTAGCACAATATAAGTTTTATTTAGTTTCCTCAGAATCTTATCTATCATTAAAAAATCCCTTGTGACCTTTGTCACATCAAAGCAAACAATGTCCTAGAATTCTTGGAAAAAAATGATTGGGAATCCATTAGGCCCAGAGACCTTATACACACCCATAACAAACACTGCCACTTTGACTTCCTCCTTCGTAACAGGGGTAAGGAGCTTCTTGTTGTCATCCTCTATAATGACTATTGGGAGGTGATAAAGAAGTCTATCTTGCACTTCTCCAGACTAGTTTCCATCATTGTTAGCATACAACTAAATGAAAAAACAGGAGGCCAGTTCACCAATTTTGTCATTGTCAGTAACCTCTTCATTACTCTCATCCACTAAACACTTAATATTGTTTCTCTTTTTGTGTCTGCTAGCCATTCTGTAAAAAAAGATGGGTTCATATCTCCTTTCAACCATTGGATTCTTGATCTTTGCTTCCAAAGGATTTCTTCCTTATTGAGATTATCTTTCTATTTCTTTCTCCAACCTACTTCCTCCTTTTTAACGTTTGTAGCTTCAGTCGTATGATCATTAGAATACATATAATACATGTTGATTAATAATAATATAATATATATGTTATATTATTATTAATCATATGAAATTTAATATTTAATATTAAATTATTAAATTATTCTTAATTAATAATTGATTGATGATTCATTATAAGATTGATTAAATTATAATTAATGGGAAGAGGCACGTCCTTTCTTATAAATAATAATGAATAGACATGTCCCATGAAGGGACATGTCTCTCCTAGCCTCATTCCCAATATAAATGAAAGAGAGATTATTGCATTTGGAAAATACATACAACATAGAGTGCTATTACATTTGCAACTATCCTAAAAACTTAACATGGTATCAGAGCCAGACTGTAAATGTAAGTGAGTAGTTTATTGTTGGGGTCACCTTGTATGAACCCTTTCTCTGCCATAATTTTTACCCTTGGAATTCCATTCACCGGGACATAAAACTTTACTATCTCAACACAAACCTTCACAATACTAATCAACTTATTATTGAAGCCCAACTTTTCCAAGACCTTGTAGAGAAAGTCCCATCTTACTCTATCATATGCTTTGGATCAAGCTTGAAGACCGTCCCTAGTGAGCCACATTTATCCATGGAGTGAACTATTTCATGTGGTTTAATCACAAAATCAAGGATTTGGCACCCTAGGACAAAACCCTTATGATTATAGTTAATCATACTAGAAAGAAATGACTTTATTCTATTTACCAAAACTTTGGTAAAGATCTTGTAGATAGTATTACATAAACTAATAGGTTTAAATTGCCCAATCTTTTTGGCTCTTGTATTTTAGGGATTTATGCAATATAGGTATTATTGATCTTCCTCAAAAGTCTCCCCATCCTGAAAAAATCCTTGGTAGCCATAGTAACATCAAATTTCACAATTTCCAAGAACTCCTAGAAAAAGGATAGTGGGAAACCATCTAGTCTTGGTGCTTTGTACACGCCCATAGAGAAAATAATAGCTCTTACCTCCATTTCAAAAATCAGAGCCAGAATTTGTGCATTGTCGTTTGTGTTAATTTTGGGTTGGAGACACTGAAGAAGTTGTTTTTCAGTAGCTCTATCCCTTCTCTCCTCATCTTTGAACATATTGTGAAAATAGTTAGTAACCAAAATACCTAATTGGTGATCTTCTATAATGTCTTGATTCTATTCATTTATTTAGCTCTATATCTTTTTCCTTCTTTTGTGTCTAGTAGCTGATTTGTGGAAGAAGATAGAATTCTCATCTCCTTCCTTTAGCCATTGTATCCTTGACCTTTGTTTCCAATCTATTTCTTCCCTTCTTAAACTCTCCTCTCATCTTCCTCATGGTGCTTCTTCTTCATCACAAATATCATAGAAGCCTTTTCCCTTAGCCATTCTCTCCTATATGTTTTTAAGATTTGCATCAATTTCCTTTCTTTGGGAAAAGATATCACTAAAAGTTGATTTATTCCATCTCTCACAAATTTCCTAATAAAATCCAAATTGTGTCACACAGAACATAGCAAAGCCCTAAACTAGGGTGCACCGATGTTCAATACAATTCCTAAAGTCTGGGTGTGAAGACCGCATTATCTCATATCTAAAAGGTGTAGGCCCCTAAGTATATCTATTATTCCAGCTAAAGAGGATTGGATTATGATTTGAGATTGTTCTTGGAAGGGCAGTAAGGTTGGCATTATACCCCAGATCTCAATGCGCAGAGACTAAAAATCTATCACTTGTCTCACTTGGATCAGACAATTACCTTTCATGTTGTTTGACCAAGTGAAGGGCTGCCCTATTAATTTAATGTCTAGAAGACCAATGTTGTTAATGAAATTCGCAAAGTCTTGTCAAAGTGATCAATCACCCCCCATTTCTCAGAGGGGAAAAGAGGTTTATTGAAGTCACCCGCCAACATCCATAAAGATTCCTTTCTAGCTAGGATCATAGCAACTATCTCCATCCACACCACACTTCTACCAACTTGGGTATTGGGGGCATATACATTTATCATATTCCACACGTGATCTCCAGAGTCAAAGGAAATGACTAAGTAGTGGGGTGTAGAGGAGATTATATTTCCTTTAATTTTCTCAGAGTTCCACATAATAACAATTCCTCCATAGGCTCCCAAAGCATCACTACTAGAAAAGGAAGAGCCTACCAAATGTAGTTAGTTATGTTGTTGAAGGTCTACACATTCATCTTCACTTCCAGTAACAGTAGAATCTCTATTTTCTTGTCTTAAATACAACTTCTCAAAGCATGTTATTTTTTAGAGTTTTTCAAACCCCTCATATTCCATGATAGGGTTCTCATTTCTTATTTTTGGGTTTTTCCTCAAGGGTCTTCACCCTTCCATTGGTGAATTCCCTTGCAATATATTTATGCTTCAAAAATCTAATAGAAGGTGACTAACATCATCTGTAGCAACTTATTCAGTTGTCATACTCCTTGTTTTCCTTTTATAATTTGTCCATTCTCCCTCTTGTGAATGTAGCAAATTGATATTTGTGGGGGTTAGGGGCCCCTTTGATTCCAAGATCACCTTCCCACTGAAGGGAGGTATATTCAACTTATGTTCGTTATTAACCACCATTGAGGATGCATCCTATATCTCTGGGTGTGTGTCGCCATTTTTTATGTCAATCATATTATACGTCATATTTGGGTTGATCGCTTCTGGAGTGCTATTTCTAGTCTCCTTCACAAGGGTGGCCTTCAAAGTTACCTCTCCTAAAACATCACCAGCTCTTTGATTTGTTCTTTCTTCCTTAACTCAGGGCCCTTCTAGTTCTGATATTTTCCCTATCTTTGATCTTTAGATGGAGACTCACTTTGAATCTCAATCTGTATGTCTTCATCTCCCCTAACATTCAACCCATATGTTATATTTGAGTTGACAACTTTTTCTCCCACCACATGCTCTTCAACCGTCTAAATTGTGTTAACATCTCTCTGTGGTAGTACTTCTTCTACTATTGGTAGAGTGGTTACCATAGCTATCTCTCCTAAAGATTTATTTGCCCTTCCTACCAACATCCTATCCCAATTTTGGGAGGGAGAACTCAGTGGAATCTGTTTATCTAGAGGGGCCTTATAGTCTGAGATCACATGTCCCGGTCTAGTGTATCTTTGACAGAATATTGTGGCATTTTCATAGATTGGCGTCTGAGTTAACTTTCTCAATTTTGACTGTAAAACAATAAATTTTGGAAGAGTCTTGTTAATAGCTACATTAACACAGAAGTGCACAAAAACTAACCTATATTTTGTCTTCAACACCTCATCTGCAGTCACATACTAACCAAAACTGTTCTGAATCCATTTGAAGATTTGTTCATCCCATTGTTCGAATGGAAGACCTAACATTCTAACCCATGCCGATGCAATTCTATTCAGATCCACTTCTGGGTCGAACATCAGTTTCCATTTGCAAAGGGAGAGGTAATGTTTCCCATAAGCACATGAGCTTTCTAGAATCTCTCAAATCCTCTTCCGATGTGAACTAAAATAGGAATAGGCCACCTGACATAACACTTGGTGTCACATTCCCCCGAACTCTCCATTTTGTTGCAATCCATTTTTGAACCATATCTATAGAAGGTCTGAAAGAGAAGAACTTTCCCACAAGAGCCCCCTTCAAAGATTCCACCAAGTCAATCAACGCATCTGAGAGTGAGAGCTCAAATTCATCACATTCTTGTATTTATTCCAGTACGGGCTCCTCCACCATGGGTTTGTGGTCTTTTCCCATCAAAGCCTTCCTCCAATCGGCATTGTCTCCATGGCTAGAACACTTGTTTTGGTCCGCGATTCCAACCTCAGATCCAAAATCAATCAGTGTCTAAGCACCCACACTCCCTGTAGGTGGGGGGTCACAACCCCCGCCATTCCCAAACACCATGAAACGTAGGAATTCAAAATTCAAAGCTTAGTTGCAAAGCGAGAGAGCCATTACAAATATATCCTTGCATCCTAATTGTTATCTCTATGTAATATAAATCTAAAAGTATTATAACTTTAATTTTTCTATCTATTTAATCCCTTTAGTACATAAATGTAATTAAAAATTTATATCAATTATTTTCTTCTGGATTTGATTGTGTAAGTTTTTTAACATCAACGTTTTGGATCACACTTCGTGATCCATCATCAGGATGAGAGAGAGTGCAAGAAATGTAAAAATATAAGATGCAGACAAAGCCTCACTCAAAATATGTATAAAAAGGAAGGGGTATAGAGGACACGCAAAGCGAGGAGAGAGAGAGAGAGAGAGAGAGAGAGAGAGGCAACTATAAAGAGGAATGCAACTACAACAAAAAAATTCTCTTGTGTGTTTTGTAAGGCCACCCATACCAACTTTGGTAATTGTGTGTTTTGTAAGGCCACCCATACTGACTTATACCTCCACTCCTCCTCCCACCACCAACCCAGCCAAACATTCGGTATCCTTAAGACGCTTGCCCTTAGAGCGCATAAGGACCCTTGCCCTTAGAGAGCATAGAATTTGCGATGATGACAATTTAAATTGTGAACTTACCCATCTTCGTCAGGTCTTCAAGAGAAATGGGTATTATCATAGGCAAATTTCAAAGGATTCCAACCAAGCCAAGTTCTCCTACCATTCCCTTTCCATTCCTAAACTCTCCCTTACCCCTCCTCCCTTGAATGCCGCCCTTCCTTTTGTGGATGGCATCTCCCAAAAAATTGCCAAAATTCTTACTAGAAAGGGCCTTCGGGTTGCCTTCAAACCCCTTTCTAGGTTAAGGAATTTGGTCCCCCCTCTCAAAGACTCCAAAGACTCTTTTTTAGACTTTGGAGTATATAAGATTGTTTGTTCTTGTGGCACCCCCTATATAGGCGAAACAAGCCGCTTTTTCAACACCATAATTTGAGAGCATAGTGCTGACATTAAGCACGATAGGGTCCACAAATCCGCCCTTGCCAAGCACTCTTCTTCCACCAAACATCATATATGTTTAGAGAGCACCAAGATCCTGTCCAAGGAGGATAACTATTTCAAGAGGAAGCTTAAGGAGGCCATTGAAATAAACTACCATCCCATCAACCTCAATCAAGATGAAGGGTGGTCCATTAGCTTATCGTGGCAACCTCTGTTAGGCACTCTCGAAAACCACCATCGCTCTT
>MU226881.1:2828524-2848618 GCA_018584345.1 Thuja plicata | reverse complement strand
TATATACATATATATATATATATATATATATGTATATATATATATATGTATATGTATATATATGTATGTATGTATATATATGTGTATATATATATACACACATGCATATACATGTATATATGTATGTATATATATATACACATATATACATATGCACCTAGCTTTATTTATAGATACATATATGTGTATATATATAGACATATGTGTGTGTGTGTGTGTGTGTGTGTGTGTGTGTGCATTTACATATATATTGACATATACAGGCATATATACATATTTCTATATTTGTATATGTATATACATATACATGCATATATATGTATACATGTATTTGTACATATATATGTATATATAAATACATAATGCATATATATATATATACACACACCTAGATTTATATTTTTTAGCCCTTTTTAGTTTTTCTTTCTTTTTTTCTTTTTTTGTGTTTGTTTTAGTTTTAGTTTTATTTTCATTTTTTAATTTTTATTTTTTAAGTTCCTTCCTTTCTCTCTTGGGTGTATTTTTCTTTTTTATAAGAATTTTTTTGTTGTAGTTGCATTCTTCTTTAGAGTTGCTTATTTGTTTTTACTCTCTCTCTCTCTCTCTCTCTCTCTCTCTCTCTACCCCTTCCTTATTATACATCTTTTGAGTGAGGCTTTGTCTGCATCTTATATTTTTACATTTCTTGCACTCTCTCTCATCCTGATGATGGATCACGGAGTGTGATCCGAAACGTTGATGTTAAAAAACTTACACAATCAAATCCAGAAGCAAATAATTGATTTAAATGGATTGTGAAAATCTGATAATAAAAATTTATAGTTAAAAAACTAAGCAATTATTCAATTATTCAATTGAGATGCAATATATATATATATATATATATACAAGTTTTATAAAATATAGAAGAGATAGACAATTTAAACTATTTTTAAAAAATAATCTTCATATGACTATCATAGATCTATTAGTGTAAGTTTTTATTTTCCCCTTTGAACATTTATTTTCCTTTGTCATTGATTTTTCCTTTTGTTATATTAAGCATTCTAGGTTGATGAAGTGAGTTTAATTGATTAATAACTAATAGATAAGATGTTGAGGTGTCCAAATCTTAAAGGAAGGGTCACTTACTATTTTTAGATCACTCCCTATTGGTTTTGGATTTTCCAAATCCATTGTCTCCCTAGTTCTATATATAGACTATGTTTGCATTTCCATACATTGAAATTATTTGATATACTTAAACATACATGTACATTAATGCATGTAGTCATTCTTCTATAGTTTCTCTTTGAGATTCTAAATATTTTTTCTCATCCTAACATTTACACATCTCTTAGAATCACGGGTTTGTAATTGTGTTATTTCATTTATAGTTTTATTGTTGATTTCTCTCAAAGAAATATTTTGATTATTCATCTATTTTAAATTCGTAAAATGATATTAGAGCTTTGGTTTTAAGAGTTTTGGTACTTGGATTCTTGATTAATAGATTGAAATTTTTTATGATCATATTTTTTTGTAAGCTCTTCTCTTGCATTCTAATACTCTCTAAAGAATTATGTACAAGAATTATGAATATGTGTTAATCTTATATTTGGGTGTAGTTTTGGTGCAATCTGATGATTGCAATTATTCTAAATATAGTGGTAGCATTTTTGGTTGTTCCAATGTGTCCAAGAAGCTCTAGAAAGTTAGATTTGTCTTTTCTTTCACTCAAGTTGGCCACAATATGACATAGTAACAAATAAGGGTTTAAGCTTAGATTTGCCAAATAGCTTTTTACTAGACCATTTTCAGCTTAAGCTTAGATTTGTCAAATAGCTTTTTACTAGACCATTTTCAGCTTAAATAATCCCTATCATTAAGTCTGGACAAGAGGGTAAATGAACAAATATTGACTATAAATTTGCCCACTTTAAAGGAAGGATCACTTACTATTTTTAGATCACTCCCTATTGGTTTTGGATTTTCCAAATCCGTTGTCTCCCTAGTTCTATATAGACTCGGTTTGCATTTCAATACATTGAAATTTTTTGATATACTTAAGCATACATGTACATTAATGCATGTAGTCATTCTTCTATAGTTTCTCTTTGAGATTCTAAATATTTTTTCTCATCCTGACATTTACACATCTCTTAGAATCATGGGTCTATAATTGTGTTATTTCATTTATAGTTTTATTGTTGATTTCTCTTAAAGAAATATTTTGATTATTCATCTATTTCAAATTCATAAAATGATATTAGAGCTTTGATTTTAAGAGTTTTGGTACTTGGATTCTTGATTAATAGATTGAACTTTTTTATGATCTTTTTTTGGTAAGCTCTTCTCTTGCATTCTAATACTCTCTAGAGAATTATACAAGAATTATGAATATATTTTAATCTTATATGTGTGTGTAGTTTTGGTGCAATCTGGTGATTGCAGTTATTCTAAATATAGTGGTAGCATTTTTTGTTGTTCCAATGTGTCCAAGAAGCTCAAGAAAGTTAGATTTATCTTTTGGTTCACTCAAGTTGGCCACAATATGACATAGTAACAAATAAGGGTTTAGACTTAGATTTGCCAAATAGATTTTTACTGGACCATTTTCAGCTTAAGCTTAGATTTGTAAAATAGCTTTTTACTAGACCATTTTCAGCTTAAATAATCCCTATCATTAAGTCTGGACAGGAGGGTAAATGAATAAATATTGACTATAAATTTGCCCACTTTTCCTATCAAGAACCTCAAACTTGGCAAACGAATTGCCAAGAGGGTTGTACATCCCACTCAATGGAATTGTGTAGTATAAAAATAAATAATAATAATAAATGACATGGAATGAGTGCATAATACATAACTATTAGTGTTATAAGTGTTAAGTTCCCAAGGTGCTAGTTATATGCACTAAGGGCTTAAGGCACCACAACTTAAAGTTTGCCTAGGTGTTTCATACTACTAGAACTCATTCAAAACTTGTTAGTGAATACCTAACAATGAGTACTATTGATAAGAGCTAACTATGATACAAACTCACTGAGTGTTGCCTTTAGTTCCTTCCAACTATTACCTCTATCACTCGCACCACCCACAAGCTGGTAGAGGGTCACTATGACCCTCGTATAGCTATAGGCCAAATTGGGCCTTTTTTCAAAATTGTATAATGTTTTCCCTAGTTGTCAAGTTTTTTAAAATAAATAGTTGATAGAAATATGGAAACAAGCACATTCCATCCACAAAGGTTTTGATCATTTTTTTCATTTTTATAAGATATTGTAGGATGGAATTGACAGTTGCATTTTTCTTCAATAGACCATAACTTCCACCCCAAAGCTCCATTTTTTAAAAAATAAATAGGCATTAGAAATCTATTGAAGAGCACTACATAGCTATATAGGCATTTTTTATCATTTGTACAAGAAGTTGTACTTTTAGCCAATGTGGGCATAAAGAGCATTGTAATATTATAAAAGTGTTGCAAATGTGGCATGTTGGTTGTCATTGATGTCAAACTTGTTAGAAGGATGAAGTGTTGGTGTAAAACTTGTTGGGAGGATGGTGTGTTGATAACATATTAACAAACTCGTTGATATCTTCTTTATGTTGTTATATTCAGATCAATCAGTCAAGTATGGGTAGTAGGAATCATGATAGCAATTACTTGCAAGGATATGATTTAGCATACATCTTATATACCTATGTTCCTTTGGTTTGTAAGATGGTCTTACAAGCATTTCCATTATGTTATGGATATTGTTTTTTTTGGGGTGTTGGATTCTCTGTCTACATTCTTGTTGTGCTACGGTCTGCATACAGTTGCAATTTTGGCTTGGCATGCCTTCAGTGTTATATCACTACTTGCCTAGTAATGTTCAGTTTGGTTGAAAAGATGTCTTGGTTTGTTAATCCTCAGAAGTTACCTTTGTGGTTTTGTTCATTTGGTGAATGCTAGCTTTATTCTTTGTGGTGGCATTGATGTCATTCATCCCTAGCGTGACAATAATGTCTAGCCGCAATAATCATAGAAGACCAAGATGATGACAGATGAAGAAGATTTGAAAATGTTCAATAGTGTAGGTTGTTGATTTCATACTGCTATCACTTAGAATATGCACTTTGTGTGTTTCTACTATTTTGGATAACATTTGTGTTGTTGTTGAAGACACATTTTATATCTCTAGTTTTGTTTTTGTTCTCTTATAGTGGTGGGCTCTATTAGACTAGTCTTGAGTATCTTTGGTGTCCTCTAGATATGGGTGGATACAATATTGTTGAATGATGATCTTATTCATTCTTGTACATACAATATGCTTTCTGAGGATATTTTTGGTTCACAAGTAAGCTTTAATGTTCTATACTCAATATGTTCAACTATATTGTGTTCCTATGTATCTGAATGTGCTACCCCATATGAGATCCTCCTTTTGGTCTGATTATACTTCACAATTAATGTTGGGATGTTAATTTGGGTCTCATCATGGTGTGCAGAGATCTGCATGCTTCAAGATTGCTTCAGAAAAATGTTTCTAGGCTTACTGAGTCTACATTCTTTAATGGTGAACCATTGGATTTACACGTTATGTTTCGATAATGGTGAACCATTGGATTTATCTTGGGAGAGTGTGTTGAGATATATGTGGGTCTCATCTTTCTCTTAGAGTGGACTGCTTTGTGTATCTTGGGTTCAGATGGCCTATATTATGTAATATTATTTTATCTTAGTTAAGGTTGACTTGCAATGAAGCTTTTAAGATCTATATCTTAAATTTAAGGAATGAATTCGAGGCTAAGAAATGGTAGAGAAGAAGAGGAAGAAAAGTGGAATAACACATTGCGTGAAGGAAAGAAGAAAAAGAAGAGAAGTGAATGTGCAGTGGTCTAAACTTCAAAGAGATATATTCAGAAGATTGTGTGTTGTTGATTCTTATTTAGGAGATCCTTATTTCATTTATGAGATTCATGCTACTTGTTGACAGTGAGTCTTCTAGCAGAGCTTTGTACCTTGTTATGAGATATTGAGTTTTAGTTAAACAAGTCTTTTTTAACTTGCCCGAAGGCAGTGAGCCTTAGTTGTGCAAGTCTAGGAAGTGAGCCTAATCATTGTAATACAAAATTATCTATATTGTGAGTTTAATTCTTGTCATGGTTTTCCTAGCCTTGGGTTTTCCACAAAAAAATGTTCTTTTGTTGTTCTCTCTTTCTACTTTATTGTTTCATAAAAGATAATTGCCTATGGTGATCTAAAGTTTATCAAGATCTGAATTGAAGTTATTATGTTTCAGACTAATTCATCCCCCGCCCCCCTTTCCCGATCATGTTGTGTGTTAAACAAAAAGCCTTGTAGTCACACTAATTATAAAGTAACAACATTGGAAGATTTTGAGACTAGTGGAAAAGGGGAGTAGTTTTTAATCATTTGAGGATTGTATCATGGATATTTCTATTCTCAGATGGCTTAATATTTTTCCTTACCTTCATGGTCTCATACCTAAATCAAACACAGCTAGAAGAAAATTAATATGGGGTAATAAACATGATCATTTAGTAGAATTGATTTTTTATGGTGTTGATTAAGATACCATGTGAGCTATAGTTGGCATTGATTATCCCGACACACTTTGGAATAATATCTAGAAAATGTTTAGATAGCCTCATATTTATTCATTTTCAAATGATCTTGTTTTAGATTGCGTCACTCCCCTTCTTGGCATGAATAACACACCCTTTAATGATGACACTTTAGAGAATCTTAAGTATATTGGAGGTCTTGAAAATTTAGATGACATAGAGACTTCTCTTTGTTTTACTTCTCATATGAGATCACATCTCCATAACTTATTGTTACATCAAATTTTACTATTTGTTCTTTGAGAGTTGTAAGTGATTTCTTGCAACAAAACATACATATATTTCAAATTCAACTTTGTGGGATGATTTCTTAAAATGCATATTAGACTTGTTTGTGGACTCATTGCATATTGGAAGACATTATTGATTGCATTCATCTTCTTTTCGATGTACTTGATTCTTCTTTAGTTGTTGTGAGGAAACATTTAGATCCCCTTGTTCTTTTTCCACATGATCACTCATCACAATTTACTATGTGTAAAAAGTTTGAATAGCATTCGGAGGAGACATTTATTTTCAAGGAAGATAATCAAGTCTTTGGATAGTTTTCTTCATTCATCTATATTAGATTCAATATTTTTCATCTTCATTAGTGTAGCCTAAAATACTTGACTTGGTAGTGGTATCTATTAACATCGAAATGGGGACACTTGAGTAGAGTTCAAAGATTTCATACATTTTGAGACTTCTTCCTACATATTCCTTTCAAGAATGCGAAAATATCTTGCATCAACATTTGCTTATATTTATTTCTAAGGGGAGGAATTCTATTTGATGATTTTGGACCATCTTCTATATCAAGTTTCTATCATTTACCATTGACATAGATTCTACAGTATGAGGGGCTACTTAGTTCTTCCACTTTTTATTTTTGTAAGACCCCGCCTCATTAAAGATTAATGCAACCCTAATTTCTATATAAATTTGAGTAGTTAGATTAAAGGAGGTAAATACAATGGTTTTAGGACTTGCTCCAATGGCTATATTCTTATTGTCTTTAGTAAGAATACTATAGTTATGTGTGTATTTTCTTTGATTATGATAAAATTGGACTATCTTTATGAATGATTGGTATAGGGTATGAATAGCTCTTGAATCTTATTTTTGACATTGTGTTGAATTATCTTTTATTTACTAATGAAGATGTATGTATGTATGAATCATTGAAAATGACTTGAATTATAAGGTGCATGTGTTGTGTCATATTGAAATTGATGAGTAAATAGTTCACAAGTGAAATTATGGGATTTTGACAAGCTAATAATATGAATTTCTATTTGATCTAACCATGCTTATGGTTGTATGACACAGGGAACTAAATTTGCAAATAGGAGAATGAAGAAATGTGAAAACCAATTCAAATACATCTCGTGAAAATCTGTAAGGGTAACCGTATATGATTTGGAAGGGAAATGAAGTTCTATTATTGAGAGATTATGTTTATGAGGTATATTATAGTGGGGTAAGTTTATTGGAGGTTTTTGAAGGTAGGTGTTTAGGGTTAGGTTTGGGGACCTTTAGTCAAGTTTAAACTTGGATGGATTCTAAAATGGGCCTTAGAAGGACGTTGGTTAGTCAATTTCCTTGGTTATGAACAAAAATAGAACCCTAGGGCCTATATCTATGAGTTCGGGACCTTTTGAACATGTGACCTTGTCCTTGGTATGATGTAACCCCTTAAAAGCCCAAAATTGTGTTTGTGATGAGTTTAAATTATGGGGCTTGGGAAGAGTGTCTTGTCACTCTAAACCTCCCACTCCCCAAATTTCATTAATGATCTTGGGATTGGAAACGAGGCTTACATGTGTTTGAGGCACCTTGTAAGCGGTTTTGAAAAGAATGTACAAGCCTCACACCTCCCAATGTTTCACAAATGTGAAAAGACTTTTGAGAGGAAGTGTTGATTTTGAATTCCTATATACCTCATGAAGTCACATGATTTAGACATTTCCCACTTCTAATTTTGGAGAATTCTTGTTTTTTAAGAAAGGGAGGAGAGAGTTGGAAGAAATAAAGAGTACCTTAGACATGGAGATGGAGATCAAAATATAGAACTTGTGGAGAGATAAGTTTTTGTCCCTCTTCTATGCTTAAATTTTGGCAGAGTTACTTGCCCTATGTATTTGTGATTCAAAGGGGATAAGTTAGAGAGATTGTTTGAATGGTGTATATGTAAAATGAGTAGATATGTTATGTGAATAAGCCACTACCATTGAGCTGAATGGTGACATAATATTTTCTTATTGCTCGGGGGATCGACTAGAGCCCATGAGGCTTCATGATGCCAATATGAAAAGGTAGAAAACAAGTCCTTTGTTGTACTTCTCCCTTTGGTATACCTCTATTGAGGGTCACATAATTATTGTGAAATGGGAGCTTAAGAGTTATTCTATAGTGTATTCGTTGAAATTTCTATTGTGTAATAAAAGAGCAAGTTATTATCATTAGCTTTCCTTCATCCATCCTCTAATTTAGAAAGTTGAAGATAGCTGAGGTTGTTCATATGATAGAATCTAACTGCTTTTTGAAATAAAAAGACATTGCCATGATAATGAGAAGATAAACCATATTATATTGTATCTCACTTTTTAGAAATAAAATTGTAATAAAATAATGGTTTTAATCAATGTTAGGAAATATTTTCCTTTACTTCGTTGAAATCACTCATTTAAGAGAGGCATTTAGAGGAGTTAAGATATAGTTGTTTGAATATTTTGGGTCCTGAAAATTGTATTATATTTATATAGACTATAATAATGCATTTAGTAGATCTTTCCTCAAAATTTAATGTATATTCTATTATTAAAAAAAATTGAAATGAAATGAATTACATGCAAACCTTTTTTGTATAATATAATGTCTTAGTCAATGATGAATAATAGATAATGTTGGGCAATAGTCAATAAATTTGTATAAGATGAAGGGTAAGGGTCACATATTGCTACCAAGTACTTACTTCCTTTGATTTCGACCATGTACCCTTATATTTCCTTGACAATTACTCATGTAAGGGTACAAGTCTAAGTCTAACAATGTCAACATTAGAGTCAACAAAATAAAGCTCGATAATTTTTGTATTATTATTATTTTATTGAAAGAAATAAAGTTGCATAATTATAACCAAATTAATATCATTCCAATAAGAAATGACTTTATCCCTCAGGTAGTAATTTTATGAGAGTTGGAGAAAAATGAATATATAACAAGAGAAAAAATAATTGTAAGTTTATGAGTTTATGGAAGACAACTAGTTATATCATGCAGAATAATAGAGTTAATTATGTTGAAGGCATTCTCTATATGAAGTAAACAACTCACATTTAAAAATAAGTTGTTTAGAATTGAGAAGAAGGGTGCAAGACTATGGAATTAATCTCAACCGTTTAGTTTATCTTAATTATAAAAATAATGAGAACAAAGTATAGAAAGAAAATTCTACCTTTTATTATTACCTTCTTTTGAAAAGAATATGTTTTAATATTATCTTCTTTCATTAGCATATTTTATCTTGTTTTTTTCAAGTTTTAAAAAAATAGCTTTATTCTAATTCTTTTTTGTCTTCTTCTTTTAAGGTTTAGTTTCTCATTAGATTTAAAATTTATTTTAATTATTTGTCTTTTATAATAATTAATTTTTTTATAATAAATAATGTAATTTATAATTATTTATCTTATCATATTTATAGAATAATTATCTTTTTTTTCTATTAAAGATATATGATTGTATTGATATCATAAAAATGGTTACATCTAGGTGTCTAGCTCGTGCTAATTACCAAAATGAGAGACAAAAACATATATAGGTTAATATATACCTCTAGCTACACTTAACTGCTATATCTAGAATAGAAAAAAGTCCCTAGAACTATCATAATTTACGGAAGTGAATTATACATAAGAGGTAGCCAACATTATAAAAAGTACTATCTAGTTGGTACATTCAATAAAAATCTTCATCTCTATAGGGTACCAAAGTTACCCAGCCATGTGTTCCTTCCATCCACTTCAGCGCCTCATCCTTCCTAATATGTTGTTTGTATGGGTGTGCCAGGGGCATTGCAACTGGAATAACGGGGCCTGGGACTGCAGAAATGGGGACAACATTGATGACTGGTCTGTCATCCTTGTTAAGCCCTTGCACCTCTGCCATGAAGTTGTGAAGGGCAGCTTTGAATTGTGTCAGCTCCTCAGATTCTTTAGTCCAGGTGTATCCATGTGACACCTCCCAAGCACCAAGCCTGACCATCCCATTCTTGAACAGGTCTTCCAGCTTCTTTCTCTTGATTTTGATCACAACTGTTACCTGCACAACAATATCATGAAATATGAGTCTCTTGAGAGACTCAATAAGGCTTCTGTTATGACCACCAAAAACAATATCATTTCTCTTTTTCCAGATGTTCCACATAATTAAGCCAGAGATAAGTGCAAAAAAATATTAAAAGGCTGCTTCAAACCATTAATATGACCTGATAAAATATCCAGAACAAAGACAACATAAGCTTGAGGAAAGCCAAAGAGTTTCTAGATATTAATAGCAAACGGGAAGCTAAAGAACACATGACTGACAGATTCAGGGAGAGGGCAAAAGTCACACAAACTAGAATCTCCATTAGGCAGTCGAAAAGGCAACCTTTGTAAGATAAGATGCCACAGAAAATACTTAATTTTGGGTTGAACTAGGGAGGACCATAGGTTAATAAAGATCTTGCTCCACTTGTCTAATTCAAGGTTAAGGTTCCAGCAATTATTCAGGTGGGGGAAGATGGGGAATTCTTTGGTAAGGAGCCCATAAAGAAGCTTGGAGTTGGATTTGTTAATCAGGGTTCCATCTAACCATCTAAAATGGATATGGCATTTACTATCCACATACAATTGTTTGTGAAGGAAGAGGTTGTCACAGGACTCCTTAACCACTGAGTAGATCCTGAACTGAGAATGAGGGAGATCAAATATTTTCTTCAAATCATCCCATTCCACTAGTTGATCATCTTGTAAGATATCTACTAAGTAAGATATTCCCTTCTCATCCCACTTCTTGGCTGAGCAACCTTGTAGAAGTGCCAATGGTTTACCTCCGCTTTTGAGGTTCCACCAGATGGATCGGTTACCACAGGTTTTACCATGGCTGTGAAAAATATTGTTGTCGATAATGAGATGTCTGACAATGTTCCATGCTTTCCAAATAGATTTGAACACAATAGATCCTTGTACTTTTATCTCTACCTCACTTGCTATAATCTCATTCATGGATAGGTGCCTCCATGATTTCCCTTTCTCAGGGTGCCCCCTAACTATTTTATTTCTGATCAGGGTTTTCCAAGGTTCCTCCCCTACCAAGGATCTTGTGATCCACTTAGTAGCCAAGGATATTCCTTGTATTATGAGATCCCTAAGGCCTAGTCTCCCATGTTTCTTGCTTTTAGTGCACCATTCCCGCTTGACTGCATGACTTGTTTTGTTACCGCTTACATCTAACCATAAGTAGTCCCTGATAGTCTTTTGGATGTGGTTGAATTGGTATTGATTGAATAATTAGGAAGATAAGAAATATAAGGTGTAGGATGACATCACTTTTTGGTAGACTTGAATTCTACCTTCCATAGAGAGATATTGATTATCCCCTTTGTTGAGTTTCTTATCCACTTTCTCCTTGACCATCCCCCACATGTCTTTAAGGTTAGGATTTAGGGAGAAGGGGATGCCAAGGTATTTGACCTGGTAGATTGGACCCTCCCACATGTAGTTCCATCTGGAGATCCAATCAGGAGGTGCTTCTGTCCACCCCAGGAATAAGGATTTCTCCATAGAGATCTTACTTCCAGAGGCAGAACAAAATAGTTTCATCTTCTCCATGAAGAAGGTAAGGTTCTCTAATTCTAATTTAAGAAGCAAGGTTGTGTCATCAACAAATTGAATGTTTGTGATCTCCTTCTCCTCAGGCAGTAGAACACCTCTAACCCTTGGTATGATAGTGTGGTCAACAATGAGATGTCCAACTACTTCTGCTGCTATTACAAATAATGCAGGGGCCAAAGGGCACCCCTTCCTTATTGACCTTGTCAGTTCGAAGCAATCTGAGATAATACCATTTGCCTCTACTCTTGTATGGGCCCCTTTCATTAAGGTTTGGACCATATTAATGAAGTTGTTGGGGATTCCCAGTGCTTCCATCATCATGTATAAGAATTCCCATTCTATCCTGTTGTAAGCTTTTTCATAGTCTAACACGAGCATGCATACTTATTGCTTAGACTCCTTAGCCCACTCCATAGCTTCCCAGCTAGTGACTACGTTTTCCAGAATGTACCTACCCTTCACAAAACTTGTTTGGTTGTAATCCATAATGTTGGGGAGTATCTTCTTGATTCTGGTAGCTATGACTTTGGCTAAGATCTTATAGGAGGAGTTAAGAAGGGTGATAGGTCTCCAGTTCTTTATTAGAGATTTATCACCTTCTTTGGGGATAAGTTTGATAACACCATTGTTGACATCTTTTCCAAAAGTGCCAACATAAAAAGCTTCATTATACAACTCTCAAAGATCTTGACTAATCCAACCTATGTTTTTCTTGTATAATTATATGGGCATCCCATCTGGGCCAGTGGCCTTACCCACAACCATCTGAGTAATGGCCTCATTGATTTTTGCTACCGCAATAGGCTGATTGAGAAGGGATGAGTCCTCCTTAATTTTTTTTGGGATCACTTGCCTAATTTTGGCCATATCTTCTATCATCTCAACTCCATTTCCTTGGGAGGTAAAAATTTTATGGTAATATTTTTTGAAGGTAAGGAGGATATGAGATTGATCATCAATTTTGCACCCCTCATCCCATATTTCCTCAATCTTGCCTCTTGCTTCTTTCTGTTTGAGGAGATTGAAGAAAAACTTTGAGCCTTTGTCACCATGTTCTACCCAGTTGCTTCTAGATCTAATCTTAATGCCTTTGAGCTTTTCATTCTGGATTTTCCTGTGCTCATCTTTTATTTTATCCATATTTAAAGTGGTCACCTCCGAGGAGGGGTTGTTTTGAAGTTCTAATTCTGCCCTTGATAGTTGTTCCTATAGTGCTCCCTCTGTCCATCTCTCATCCCTATCTTTCTTACCCCTATAGTTTGGAACAGAGATCTCCAACTAGTTATGTTTTGGGCACATTTGTCCCTAACACTAGGATGTCCAGCCATAGTATCATTAAACCATCTGATCAGCAAGACTGCATTATTGATGTCTGGTTCCTCCAGCAGGGAGGTATTAAGCCAGAATGATCCAAGCCTCAGGCATCTCTTAGGGGTATGACAAGTTGAGAGGAGTCTAGAAGTGATGGGATGGTGATCAGATACGGTATATGGGGTGACTCAGACTGCCTTGCCTGTCTCATCCTTTTGGCATTTAAAAGCTACATGGTTGAATTAGAATTGGTCCAATCGAGAGTAAATCCTCTTGTTTCCCTTCTGATAACTACACCAGGTGTACTATATATCCTTATGGTAATTCTTATTACCTCTTAGGGGGTTGGTAAGTTTATGTTTGTTAAGGAATTTATTCCAGAAATACTGTTCACTTCCTTTCCATTCCAACTTGTTACCCCTAGCTTATCTTGAGGGTGGTCAACCATATTGAATTCTCCTCCCACTATCCAGGGGATATCATCAAGAGAGCCCAACCATTTCCAAAGCTCATTCCTTTCCCTATAGTCATTAGGAGCATAGATTGAGCATACTCCAAATTTAGTTTGGTGATCTTCAAGTACCATCGAGACTGCCCTGTTGCAGGGTGAGGTACCCCAACGTAGAACCTTATTCACCCACAGGGGGCTGAGGAGGATGGAGATTCCACCTTTCCCACAGTTGTGGGAGGAGGATAAAGAGGAGGATTCTCTCCAAATGCATTTGAGAGCTATATCAAGATATAATTTGTTGGCTTTGACTTCCTAGAGCATCAAGAATTCTATCCCTTTATAGGCTCTCCTAAATATCTGTACAATGTATTTTCTGTTAGAGGACTCCAGTCCTCTGACATTCCAAGATGCAATTTTGAAGTCCATACACTAGGTGGGGGATTTAGGTCCATTCCTAAAGCTTGAGAATCATTTAGGGATGTCATTAGTATCTGGATCTCTAGGTTCTTTTTTGTTACTAGAACCTGTTGGTCTCCCTCTTTTCTTCTTGCCCTTTATAGGGATTACATCTTCGCCTTCCACTGTGGGGTTCTCTCCTTTAATAAGAGGGTTGGTGACTCTTGAGATTCTCTTGGTTTTTTTATATTTAAGGACTTCTTCCCAAGGGCTTTCAATAAAAGGAACAATGGCCTAATTTTGGTTGATGCCCTTTTCACTAAAGACATCCTTGAGGGAGGACCCATGGATCTACATAAGTGGATCAACTTCACCCCTCTCATTGACACCATCCAGCCTAGCTTGGGTGACAAGGAGGGTATGACAAGATAGCTCAGATGGTTGACAAGGGTGGGGAGGGTTAGGAGGGATGGCAGGAATAACTAAAATGTAAAATTCATGAAGAGAGCTACTAATAGATGAGGCCAGGCTAGAGGCATCATTCTTATCTTAAGAAGTGTACATATCGTCACCACCTCTAACCATGGCCCCATATTTATCACTATCTGAGGGCATCTTCTCAAAACTCTCCAAGTTATTTGAACTACAATGGGTGGGGTCACCAATAAGGGAAGGTTGATCAACAAATTTTTCATTAGCATTTCCTCTCCTCCTCTTGGAGGGGCCATCAAATTTTTTGATTTTGTCCAATGCCAATTGTTGTGCATTCTTGGACTGTCTTTTGTGTTTGTATTTAGGGGTAGGAGGGATCTTGTCCCCACTTCTTGTGCCTTCCTGCTTATTCTGAGTGTTCAAAGTTGTTAATTCCAGACCAAGAGACACAAATAAGTCATCAAGGGAGGAGATAATGGGGTTGGGAAGGGTGGTGGAGTAGGGGATGGTTGTCGGGGTAGGGAGAGACTGCGGGGTATCAATCTTTGGAGTAGATGGGGGAGGGGATTTGAGACCAGGAATGTTTTGTTTAGGTAGGGATGAGGCTTCTCTGGTTGGGGGATGGTGCTTAGATCTAGGTCCTAACAGAGGGCAGTTACTTCTTTTATGATCGTCTTTCATACACAGGAAACAAGAATTGAGACCACCCAAATATTCCACAGGATAAGACATGTGTTCTCTGTCTAGATAAAAAAATAGGGTTTCTGAGATATCGGCGCCTGGTTTAAGATAAATTAAAATCCTTGCATCCATATGAGGGAGGAGCACATTGGAATGGTCAATGCAGATAACATGACCTAGGTAATTAAGGGCTTCTGCAAACACATTCCAAAGAAAAGGAGGGATTTGTTTGATAGTAATCCATCTCGGGCAGGAGAGGGCCATAATTTCTTCAAAGTTAGCATTACTCGACCATCCTAGGGCACAGAAACTACAGGCACCTATAGACCATAATTGCCTATCAATTGCAGTTCTATGGCTAATAGAGTCATTGAATATAATAACAAACAACCCTTTTTGTATCATCCTACAAAATGAAAAATTAAGCCCTAATTTAGATCCCCAAACTGAATGCAACCAATTATTCATAAAAACATGGGACATTTTACTAACATCCTGAGCAGCCAAGAAAATATCAGATTCACATAACTTGTTTCTCTCTGACTTAATTACATCTACCATATTAGAATTAGGAGAAACGATAAGAAATTTGGAGATAGAATCATTACCTCCTGCTCCATGTTTGTTGCTTTCATTTGGGTCGGGTTCTTGTTGCCTACCGATGAACTTTGTGTCATCAGGGACGATCTTCGAACTAATTAGGGCCTGCCTGAATGACTTAGGGTTTGGTTCCAAGGACACAGAGGAGGTCGGTTTAGAGTCGACCTTCTTCTCGGAGACACCATAAGTAGAAATGGGTCCGTCTGAGGACAATACCATCTTTATTAGAGGGTGGTGGGTTCATTAATGGCCCTCTCTATACGAAGGGTCAAGTGGATGCCACACACTCTCAACGCGCAGAGTTGCAGAGCGCCAATTTTTCTCAAAATTTCAATCAATAATTATCTTTTGAATTAAAATCTTTTATCATTTTTTTTTATAATAGTGACCAAAGTCACTATAAATATATTAATTATAAAATATAATTACAAATATAGATAGACTTAGTCCTAAAAAAGAAAATCTAAAATTTTCAGGAAAAACATAACCAATAGCCCTAAGAAAGCATAACCAAAAAATGATACTTGTTATGAGTAAAGTTTGATGTCGTAATATAGCTCAACCCAAAAAAATATAACAAAATGGCAGGATAAGATACATATATAAACAACTCAGAAGAGAAAACTCTCGAATACATGGAATATAAGAGTATCTTCAAAGAATAGATTAAGCCCAAAGACAATTAAACCAATTACTTGGACCTACTTCTGGAGGTACAATTGAAGTGGTAGAATTAACAGAATTTGCTTACAAGTTTGAATCCTAATGCATCTTAGTATCATCATCCATAGAAGGAATGGATTGAAGAGGTTCAAAAACTAGTAGCTCTTCCACATCATGCTCTAAATGACCAAAAAGAGCATTCAATGGTTGTATGACTATTCCATTGGCTATATTCTTATTGTTTTTAGTAAGCATGTTATAGTTATTTGTGTCTCTTTTTCAATTATGATGAGATTGGACTAGCTTTATGAATGATCGATATAGGTATGACGAGCTCTTGAATCTTATTTTTTAAATTTGTATTCAATTATATTTTGTTTACTAATGAAGATGTATGTATGTATGAATCATTGAAAATGACTTGAATTACAAGGTGCATTTTTTGTGTCATACTGAAATGGACGAGTAAATAGTTCACAAGTGGAACTATGGGAGTTTAACAAGCTACTAATATAAATTGTTATTTGATCTAATCATGCTTATTATTGAATGATGTAGGGAACTAAATTTTCAAATAGGAGAGTGAAGAAATGTGGAAATCAATTCCAATACATCTCTTGAGAATTTGTAAGGGTAACAATATTGGAAATGGAAGGGAAATTAAGTTCTATTATTGAGAGATTATGTTTATGAGATCTATTATACTAGGGAAATTTTGTTGGAGGTTTTTGAAGGTAGATGTTTTAGGGTTAGGGTTGGGGACCCTTAATTTTAAACTCGGATAAATTCTAAAATGAGCCTTAGAAGGATGTTGGTTAGTCAATTTCCTTGGCTATGAGTACAAGTAGAACCCTAGAGCCTATATTTAGGAGTTTGGGACCTTTTGAACATGTGACCTTGTCATCGGAGTATAACGTGACCCCTAAAAAGCCCAAAATTATGTTTGTGACGAGTTTAAAGTGTGGGGATTGAGAAGAGTGACTTGTCACTCTAAACCTCCCACTCCCCAAATTTCATTAATGATCCTGGGATTGGCAACAAGGATCACATGTGTGAGGCATCTTGTAAGTGGTTTTGAAAAGAATGTACAAGAAAGCCCCACATCTCCCAATGTTTCATAGATGTGAGAATAATTTTGAGAGAAAGTGTTGATTTTGAATTCCTAAATACCTCATGAAGAATTAGGATTTAGACATTTCCGACTTCTCATTTTAGAGAATGCTTATTTTTAAGAAAGGGAGGAGAGATTTGGAAGAAATAAAGAGTACCTTAGACATGGAGATGGAGATCAAAATATAGAGCTTGTGGGGAGATAAGTTTTCACCCCTCTTCTATGCTTAAATTTTGGAAAAGTTACTTGCCCTATGTATTTGTATTACAAAAGGGATAGGTTAGAGAGATTGTTATAATGATGTATATGTAAAATGAGTAGATATGTTATGTGAGTAAGCCATACCATTGAGAAAAATGGTGGCATAATGTTTTCTTCTTGCTCGAGGGATTGACTAGAGCCCATGAGGCTTCATGATACCAATATGGAAAGGTAGAATGCAAGTCCTTTGTTGCACTTTTCCCTTTGGTATACGTCTATTGAGGATAAATAATTATTTTGAAATGGGAGCTTAAGAGTTATTCTATAGTGTATTGGTTGAAATTTCTATTGTGTAGTAAAAGAGCAAGTTATTATCATTAACTTTCCTTCATCTATCCTCTAATTTAGAGAGTTGTAGATAGTCAAGGTTGTTCATATGATAGAATCTAACTGCTTTTTGAAATAAAAAGACATTGTCGTGATAATGAGAAGATAAACCATATTATATTGTATATCACTTGTTGGAAATAAAATTTTAATAAAATTATGTTTTCCATCAATGCTAGGAAATATTTCCCTTTACTTTTTTGAAATCACTCATTTAAGAGAGATATTTGGAGGAGTTAAGGTTTACTTGTTTGAGTATTTTGGGTCTTGGATATTGTATTATATTTATATAGATTATAATAATGCATTTAGTATATCTTTCCTCAAAATTTAATGTATATTCTATTATTAAAAAATTGAAGTGAGTTACATGTGGACCTTTGTGTATAATATAATGTCTTAGTCAATGATGAATGATAGATAATTTTAGGCAATAGTCAATAAATTTGTATAAGATGAAGAGTAAGGTCACATATTCCTGTCAAGTACTTTTGATTTCAACCATGTACCTGTATTCTTCCTTGGCAGTTACTCATGTAAGGGTAAAAGTCTAACTCGAACAACGTCATGGTTAGAGCCAGCAAAATACAACTAGATAATTTTTGCATTATTTTTGTTTATTGGAAGAAATAAAGTTGCATAATTATAACAAAATTAATATCATTCTGAGAAGAAATGACTTTATCCCTCAGGTAATAATGTTATGAGAGATGGAAAAAATGAATATATAACAAGAGAGAAAATCATTGTAAGTTTATGTGTTTATGGAAGACAACTAATTATATCATCAAGAATAGTATAGTTAATTATGTTGAAGGAATTCTCTATATGAAGTAAACAACTCACTTTTTAAAATCAGTTGTTTAAAATTGAAGAGGACACAAGACTGTGGAATTAATCTCAACTTTGTATTTTTTCTTAATTATAAAAAATATGAGAACAAAGTATAGAAAGAAAAATATATCTTTTATTATTACCTTATTTTGAAAATAATATCTTTTAATATTATCTTCTTTCATTAGCATATTTTAATTCTTTTAAGGATTAGTTTCTCATTGGATTTAAATTTTATTTTAATTGTTTGTCTTTTATAATAATTAATGTAATTTATAATTATTTATCTTATCAGAATTATAGAATAATTATCTTTTGAATTAAAATCTATCTTTTATTATTTTATTTTATTTTTGATAAGAGTGGCCAAAGTCACTAAAAATATATTAATTATACAAGAGAATTATAAATACATATAAACCTAGTCCTGAAAAGAAAATCCAAAAATTCTAGGGAAACAAAAGAGTTAAGGACCAACAACCCTAAGAAAAAATAACCAAAAAAATGAAACTTTCACAAATAAAGTTTGATGTCCTAATATAGCTCAACCCACAAAAAAATATGACAAAATGGGAGGATAAGATACATATATAAACAACTCAGGGGAGAGCACTCTTGAATACATGGAATAGAAGAGTATCCTCAAAGAATAGATTAATCCCAAAGACAATTGAATTAATTACTTTGACCTACTTTTGGAGGTGCAATTGAAGTAGTAGAGTTTACATAAACCACTTGCAAATCTGAATGCTCCAGCATCTTAGTATAATCGACATTAATAGAAGGAATGGATTGAAGAGGTTCAAAAACTAGTGGCTCTCCCAAATCATGTTATAAATGACCAACAAGAGCATACAACCCCAAGAAGCGATCAATAGCAAGATATACGATAGTAGGTTCCACATGCTCTAATGGCCTTTCAAATTATTTAAGAGTATTGTGATAGACATCACCAACAACACCAATCTTGACAGAAAAAACAACCACAACAATAGCTATTAGAAAATAAATTAGAAAACACCTATAGGTAAATTTTCAGTCTCAAGTCTATAAATAGCCTTGAAATAGATTTAAGAAATTGAGCGTCATAGAATGCAGATTGAACAAATTTATCTACAATAGATCGAACCATGTCAACATTGAACAACAAATATATCTTTTTATTATTGTCTCATTTTGATAAGAATTTTATTGTTATCTTCTTTTATTTTGATATTCTATTTTATTTTTTAATTCATTATAATTCTTCTTCTTTTAAGGATTCATTACGTTAAAATTTTACTTTAATTATTTATGTCTCCTTATGAAATTAAAAAAATTAATTAAAAGATATTAGAATATTTAATTTATAATATTTTTTCTTAATAAAATTTTATTCATTGAAATTGTATTCTAATTTTAAAACCAAAATTAAAAGTTAGAGAGAGAGAGAGACTTTTAGTTACTCATTTCATGTCAATAATTTAAGGCAAGCATGTATCCCTGGAGATTTATGCTTAGATTAGCATATCTCTCTCTCTCTCTCTCTCTCTCTCTCTCTCTCTCTCTCTCTA
>MU226881.1:2765949-2809975 GCA_018584345.1 Thuja plicata | reverse complement strand
AATTAAATAAGGCTCAAACCTTAGGAAATATTGAATTGATTATGATCTGATCAAGGAAATTGATATAATTGATATTGTTGATATTTGAAAATATTGATTCAGGGATTTGATAAATTGAGAAATGGGGGCCCAAAGTCTAGGCGACCATTTTAGGGTGCATACAATTACAATCTTCCCTTTTCAAAATTACATGTCCTCAAACCATGTCATTTTTTATACAAATATTTCAATGTGAGTAGCTTCTACTGTGTAATTTTGATATTAACCAATGCATTTAAAATTTGCGAGGTTTGCAATTTTAAGACAAGTTTTTTCTCATCTTCTAGAGACAAGGATCAAGACCCTCTTTGTAATGGTATCAAAACTAATTTAGATTGACCAAATTTTTCAAATAAATTCATATCTTTTGGGTTCACTCTAGTTATTCCCTTATTCTAGATCAACCAAAAATAGAACCACACATGGAGCATACACTTGAAAATATGACGTATACACCTGAATGTATGAAGCCACAAAATATACACAAAGTTTACACACAATACACACATTGTTAGATTTCTTCTTATTAACTAGAATGATTCCTTGTTTCATCTTTTACCTTATAGGATGGAAAGGTCATGGTCTGATACTGTTGGTATATAGAAGCACTAAGAGGGGGGTGAATCAGTGTGAATAGAACATGTACTAATTCAAGAAATAATCTAAATATGTTTTTAAGCAACTCCCACAAAACTAAACAAGCAATTGTAAGTATGCAATAGAAGTAAAGTAATTCAATCAACCATAACACCACCATTTTATCATGGAAACCCTTGTAAGAGGGAGAAATTTACAGTGGGGATGACACCCACAAATCTCTTCACTGCAATAAAAAGAGTTTCCATGTTAGGAGCTTACAATGCCTTGTTAGGGGATCACCCAATTAAGAGTGACTAGTACCTTGTTAGAAGTACAAAGAGATCCATTAAGATGTACATCACTAGAGGATTTAGAACTCCCCAAAAGTCACCTTGTTAGAGGATTTAAACAATAAGACTTGTTAAAGTCTACCCTATTAAGGGATTTAACCTTGCTAACCTATTAGAGTTAGCCTTGAGTAATGAACTCAAATTGTTGATCTGGAATGGCACTGCTTTCTGAAAGATCCATTTAAGTCTTTGAACTCTTGACACAATACTCAACCTTTGTCTCTGATTTCAACCATCAAAAACATGATCAACGAACCTAAATCTCTAATTTTGCATCCCTTTAAATAGTTGTTCTTAAGTTGGTTAAACATTAAAAAACAATCCACACGTCATCCCTCAAATTGAATTAACTCATAAAACTCCTTTTCAATAAGCCTTAACATGTTGGTCCAGAATATTTAATACAAAACATCAATATTAAATTAATCACCTTAACCATCTGATCATTAGGAACCAATCGGTAACTCAACCAATTCACATAAAACACTCATCAAAATACTAACTTTCATAAAATGTTAACTGTCATGGTCATACATCTATACTACTTTGACCATAATAAGACTCTAGTAGTGATCACAACTCCCAATGTGCACACCATCTCGAGCGCTACTCAAAACTCAAAATTGTTACTATCTTCCTGCTCACCGATTAGAACACTTAGCATATCTACTTCACCTATTCTCCTGTCAATCGGTAAGGGTAACCTATTCACCAAAACTAATAGAGTTAATAAGCTTCCATCAATGACAAACTTAAACTCATCATTTGACCTCCAAAATTTATCATAATGCCAACAATCTCCCCCTTTGGAATTCATGGAAAAATAGATATAGAGTAATAAAATTGTCTGCAATACATTACTCAATAGTGTCTACCAATCACTTCCTCAGATGTATACTGATTACTCCCCCTTTGAAAATTATGACAAAGGTACAAAACTCAGCTTAAAAAAAACTTACCGATCACAGCCTTGCAAAAACCTCTCTAAAATTTTCTTTTGCAGTATCCAATGAATTCTCCCATGATTTCTGCAAATGTATGATGACTTTAATGTGTTCATGCAAAATAGAAGCTAACTCTTCCATGGCTTCAAGAGTACTCGTATCAGGTAATGCAAGTGTTACCTCTACTTATTTAACATTCTGTTGCATAACATCAATTGTAGGAATCAAATAACTCTTCAACTCCAGTAATGTAGTTATACTCTTGGCTTGATCTCCTTTCAATGTTTTCAACTTGTGATTAATCACCTTCACTTGTGTTCCATAGGCTATAAATAAATGTGCAATAGGATCAAAACTAAGAATAAAATATTTAAGCTCCTGTTGAGCTTCATTTCTCTTAAGCTCCAAATCTTGAGTAAACAATGAAAAAATAAAAACTTTGGCTAATAATTTACCAACTTCCTTCAAAGTTTTTTTTAACAGATTGAATTGAACTATAAGTTGTTCTCTATCTAATGCAATGGTTTCCATCAGATTCTTCATCCTCTTCTTCTCATACTCCAACTTATCTCTATTCATAGCTGCATCCTCCAGACTTGAAACTTGTTCAGTAATAACACTGACCAAAGTATCCATTTGTTTAATTGTAGGAGTAGTGGGATTGAATGCAACTTCAGGAACAAGATTAGACATAATATCTCGAGCTATCTCTAATACTTGAGCTTGTCTCTTTTCAGTTCTTAGTTGGTCCCTTTTTGCCTTCAACTTAAGTATGTATGATATTCTCATTAGTTCACTAGGACTCATTTTAGAAATATCAAGTGGTCTTTTAATGACCTCAACATATTCATCTTTAAGATCATCTTCAGTTTCTACCTCAGGAACATAAAAAAAGTTGTTATTTAACTTAGAACTGGAACTCTCACCAAGATTCAATTTTCTTTTCACTGAATGTGCTGCTACATTAACTTCATCTTTCTTTTCAGTATCACTTGTCTATCGAACTATAGTAGTTGAAGTAGGTATCACCACCTCTGCAATTTTATCCTTATGTCCTTCATCTTTATCTTGCACATCTACAATTTCAACATTTGGATCTTGTTATGGTTCATCAAAAGATAAATTACCTATTATATCTTCAAGTACTTCTTCAGTAGAACCAAATTCTTCTACTGTCTCCTCCTCTTGAGTAGTTCTTCTGGTTTATGTTCTTTCAATTTCTCCTTCATGATGACAATTGTCTCATCATTGACTGCCTGAGACTCACCAATAAGTATCTTGCATACTCTAGTTATTGTTTTGAATCCAGGTATCATTGCCTCAATTAAAAGCTTTACATCTTCAATAGGTAATTCATGCTTCAGTAAGATTAAGTCTTGATCCATCATTTCTTCATCTCACCTCAATATTCTTATATAGTGAATTAGGTATAGTCTTATAACATTTACTAAGTCCTGTACAAAGATTATGAAAATGGAAAACAATATCATCTTCAATCTTTTATTTATATGCGTCATCAAAGTTCTCAAACATCGGTTTGCATCAATTCAACCACCATAATCCCTAATTCTCTCTGCAATTATATCTGCTAACAAAATTCTGAAAGTCTTAGGATTAACTGACTTCTCAGTTGTCATACCAACTAGTTTAGATTTCTTCCCACTAGCCTTCAACACTACTTGATCTTTGTCTGAATTAGTATTAAGTTCATCTTCTTCTGTAGTAGGCTTCCTTTTGATTTTTATCTTAGACTCATTGTAGCCTTGATTCATTCATTTCTTCCTCTTATAGGTCCATTGCACTATCTCAGGTGTTTTCTCTACTTCCTTATCCTTCTCTTTCTCCTTAAGAAATGTGGAAATCCTAGTAGTTCTACTTATTGCCTTGTCGGTTTTGGGAGTTACAACCTCTACATCATCTTCCTTTGCTACAATAACAAAAGTTCCTACTTATTCAGTCTCAAATTTCTTCCTGATCTTACTCATCATCTCTTTTTTAATGCCACTTTGTTTGGCTAAGTCATCAACCTTTTTCCTTACCCTTCTCTCTATCATAGGTGCAATCAACTGTGAATTAATTTTCAAATAGGTTTCTTCATAGGTACCAAACCTAGGAGTAGTAACATCAATTGGTTTGGATAATAACTCATCAGCATGAAGTGACACAATATCACCATCAACTTTATAACCCATCATTAAATCCCAAGAAGTTCTTGGTTGTACTTCCTACAACATGCATGTATCAGTATCGACAATGAAACATATATTATTTTATATTTTTCCACTATACAGGTTGGGATACATTCCCTCTCATGCATAAATTTTTGAAAATCCTTAAAATAACCCCACATAGTACTGTTGAAGTTATTTCCTAATAACCTTATGCTTTGTTTAATTTGCACAGCTGTAGGTCTATCACTTGACTATTGAATATGACCAATACCACAAAAATGATTATGCAGATAGAAGAATATACATACCAGTATTGAATCATACTTGAATGACTATTTCTTATCTTTCTTGATTCTTTCCATGTTCACAAAGAATTGGCCTCTCATGACCTCACATGAGTCGTATAGAGCATTTTCCTTAACCATCCGATAAGCTACATGAATTCCTCCACCAGGCACACTGTTCAATTAGTTTGACTGATAAACTCTATAACCGATCACCATTGAAGAAAACTTCTCTTCAGCATCTTCAATGTCATTAATAGTCATAACACGTTGATCTTTCTTAGAATTTGTAAGACAAGTGACCTCACCAGGTGGAATAGTTCTTAAAACATATACATCATCGGTCACACACAATCCAATCACTACATGGATAATCTACTTGGTATCTTGTATGGTCTGTCTAGCCATAGAAATTTATTGTGGACTCAACTCAGTACATATCTAATCCAATCAATTTCAAAATCATCAGGTAGGTCAACAACATATGCAAAACCCTTATCGGTCAAATGCGTATGCACTGCCTTCAAATTAGCACCATCACATAGTCCATAACATTCATTTAATATAGTATTGTAACTGAGATCTTCAATTTTGTAATGAATAAAGGATCTAACATCTTTAATTAACAACATGCCATGAGGTATTGAAGATAGGGCACCAACGGGATCATTGTTTGCTGCCTTCAAAGGATGCAACTTGAAAACAAGTCTTGGCTTATCAGTGTTCTCAACCAACACAGGTGTGTCCATAATGATAACAATGATCTTCTCACAATAGAACCTCCACAACTCAGAGATTATGCTTCAGCCTGTTACTAGAGTTCTTCAAACACCACTTCACTTCAAGCATGAAAACACAATCTCCAATCCAGAATCACTTCGAAAACACTTAGAAATCACTTAGCATATGCTCGCAAATGCACTTCTTGTCTTGTAGAAGGTAAAGTGACAAATGAACTTCACTTTTTTACCTATAACGTCTCAATTTCAACCAATAAATGCAAGTGGTCAAATAGTAACCTTAACCAGTCATAACAGCTAGAAACATAAAATTCACTAAGTCATAATAAAAAAACATTATGTGGTTGCATAGAATCTCATGTAATACAATATACCTCATCATATTCTTACATGACATCATTAGGCATCTAAATATGTTGATAAATCTCACCACGCACACAAACTTAGGGGAAAGGTTATAGATATTACTTGGTTTTCTCCCCCTAAGCCAATAGCTTTGACTTATTTAGATGATGAAGTCTCCACATTACCTAATGTAGTGGAGTTCTCTATCATTTCAAAAGACTTTAATTCTCCTTTCTTTACCCATGTATCCTTCATCTGCTTCTTGATTCCTTCAACATATACAACCTTCTTGCCTTTATCATTATTAGACCTATTCATCGGTTGACCTCCAGTGTTGTTCATCTTCACTTTGCGAGATCTAGAAAGATGTCCAATCTTATTTCAATTGAAACATGTCATATCGGTTTGTCTCCAAGTTCCAACATTACCTCTACCATCTCTCATCCTGCAATTGACTGTTGTCTGTCCAAAGTTGTGACAAACATAACATGTAACATTGAATTGTATCTCCCTTTGGTAAGGGATGCCCTAGTTCACAAATGGCCTTACACTACTAATTCTAGCCATGTACTCATTATCCTTATGACCATACTTGTTATAGTAATTACAATTACCTTGAAAAGCAATCAATCTAGCATTGTAACCAACCGATCTACCAAAAGAATTTGCAAACCTAGGAGCAGATGGATTAGGTTTAGACCGACAAACATTAGAAGTATGTCCTTCCTTGTGACAATTGAAACATATTGGTCTATAATTCCTCTTACCATTTTTGTTTTTTTTTCACCTTAGGTGTAGTCACTCTTCTGCATGAGTCTCTTTAGTGCCAGATGACTCACCAACTTCAAATTTGGAAAACCCTATTCTTTTTCTTTCACCATTTCTCCTTTGTCTTGAGAGTTTTTCATCAAGTTTAGAAGAAATCTTGTTTAACTTGTCGAACATGTCATAAGCACTCTTCAAATTTTCTTTTAGATTTTCATTCTCATCCCTCAGATGTTCATTCTCACTTATGTCATTGACATTTTATTTATTAGTCTCATGTAGGTGTTCCCTCAATGTAGCGATTTCTTTCTCAGATCTGAAAAGTTCATCCACCTTAGCTGATAGGATTTCATCTTTGGCGTTTAGGGCATCCTCAACAACTTTCCTAGCTTCGTCTCCAGCTCTCCTTGCTTCTAGCTCTTCACCCATTCTTATTGAAAAGTTTTCCAACTCCTTTTGCATGTTTTTTATTTTCTTGCTTTAGCTTTTCAAGCATCTTGTGCATGTCCTTGTTATCCTTGGAAAGATGCTCATTCTCCAAGGCTATAGCTTAAACTATAGATTCATCAGATCTACTTTTCTTAGAAAGGTGTTCAATAAGATCTTGTCTCTCACTCAAATGTTGGAGAATCTCATGTCTCTTACCCTTAGAGATCTTCAATTGGTCTTTAAGTTTCTCAATCATGTCCTCAGCCTCAACAAGTTGTCTTCTATAAAACTCCATGGTTCCTTTAAGGATCTTACCCAAGTTGTTAGACTTCTTCAAGGGCATTGGGCTCTGATACCAATTGTTGATATATAGAAGCACCAAGAGGGGGGTGAATCAGTGTGAACATAACATGTACTAATTCAAGAAATAATCTAAATATTCTTTTAAGTAACTCCCACAAAACCAAACAAAAAACTGTAACTATGCAATATAAGTAAAGTAAATCAATCAACCATAACACCACTATTTTATCATGGAACCCTTGTAAGAGGGAGAAAACCATGGTAGGGATGACATCCACAAATCTCTTCACTTCAGTAAAAAGAGTTTCCTTGTTAGGAGCTTACAATACCCTGTTAGGGGCTCACCCGGTTAAGAGTGACTAGTACCTTGTTAGAAGTACAAAGAGACATTATAAGATCCAACTCGCTAGAGTATTTATAAATCCTTCTCAGAAGTCACCTTGTTAGAGGATTTAAACAATAAGACCTGTTAAATTCCACCCTATTAAGGGATTTAACCTTGCTAACCTATTAGTGTTAGCCTTGAGAAATGACATCAAATTGTTGATCTGGAATGACACTGCTTTCCTAAAAGATCTAATTAAGTCTCTAAACTCTTGATGCACTACTCAACCTCTATCTCTTATCGCAACCATCAAAAACATTATCAACAACCCTAAATCTCTGATTTTGCATCCCTCTAAATAGTTTTTCTTAAATCGGTTAAACATTATAAATTAATCTACAAGTCATCCCTCAACTTGAATTAACTTGTAAAAATCTGCCTTAATAAGTATCAACATGTCGGCCCAAACATTTAATACAAAACAATGATATTAAATTAACCACCTTAACCATCTGATCATTAGGAACCAATCGGTAACTCAACAGGTTCACATTAAATACTCGTCAAAATACCAACTTTCAAAAAATCTTGAGTTAATTGTCATGGTCGTACATATATACTACTATGACCATAATAAGACTCTGGTAGTGATAACAACTACCAATTTGATCACTATCTTGAGTGCTACTCAAAACCCAAAATTTTTATTGTCTTCATGCTCACAGACCATAACACTTAGCACGTCTACTTCACCTTTTCATCTTATCAATCGGTAAGGGTAACTTATTCACCAAAACTAATAGATTTAATAAGATGCCATCAATGAAAAACTTAAACTCATCATTTCACCTCCAAAATTCATCATAATGCCAACAGATACCAATTGTGATGTCCCCTTCCTAATTTTCCCTAATATCATATTTGGTTTTGACTCACCAAATAGAGACTCCGTCAATATTTTGATCCTAGATTCATATCTTGCAAAACTACATGAAGAAAAAATATACGCAATACATGTGTTGGCAAGTGGTTCATTCAAGAGTGTTATGAAACACTTGAGAGTTTTCATTTATGATAACACATCTGGTATGGATGGTCGCTTGGAGTGGAATACAGTTTTGGAGTTCGGGATTGCAAGATGACTTGGTACAGAAAGATGAATTACAAAGTATAGCAGTACAGTTTTGGTCCACAAAGATAGTATATGATGAACGGTGACATGCAAGACTAGAGGAAGCTATTTTGGGATATGTATGACCTTCTATTAAGGTTTCTTGAGTTTTGGTGTTGATCGCAGTGAGATATAGATAGTTGATGACATGTGAAGACAAAGTAACACTGATATAGGGTAGATGAACAGTTGTGATGATTGAGGGAGTATAACGCGAAGTCCAAATGTGCTAGGTTGGATTTGGATTGTGGATTACCTATGTTTTGTTAGTGCATAGTTTCCGACTTGGTAATTACTTTTTGTATAAGTATTAATTCTATTTTGTGATGTAATTGGAAGCCGACTGGGTAATGAAATAAGATATATATATATATATATATATATATATATATATATATATATATATGGAGAGCTTTTGAGAAGTGAAGTGTGTGACAAGTGTGATGATAGTGTGTGGCGAATGAGATTATGTGGATGTGATGCATGGATGCTTGTCATGTCAGAATCAAACAGATGGTGATACAAGCTACAATTGGAACTACCTAAGTATAGCAGATGTTTGTTTTGCTCATTCTTAATAAAGTATTGTAACAGAATAATATTTCTGATTGTATGAGCAGTGTGCTCAGTATACCTTTAACAGGGTTTTTTATTCCCCTAAAAAGGAAATGTGCTAATGTAATATTCAGCTCCTAACAGGGCTAGGTATTCTAACAGGGACACAATACTTTTAGTGTGTATTTGTGGGTACCATCCCCACGAGGGTTTTCCCTTGGCCAAGGTTTCCTCGACAACAATTCATGGTGTTATGAGTTATGTGTTGTGTGTTTATGTTCTTTTCATTTTAGTATTTATCTAGTTAAGTTGGAAATTATTAAGTTCATGTTTAAAGTATTGTAATATTGATTCACCCCCCTCCCCCCTCTCAGTATTCCTTAATCCTAACTATTGGTATCAGAGCTTTTGGCCCTTGGAGAGAAATCTTAGCATCTTAAGGGAGATCAAGATGGATTCTGACAGTTTGGAGGAAAACTTTGAAGCAACACTTGATGACCTTGATAAGGCTAAAGCAGAAAATGGTGACTTCAAATTCAAATTGAGAAGAGCAGAGGGATTCATCAAGAAACTGAAAGAACAACTTGAACTTTCCAGAAGTTAGAGACAAGATCTTATGGATAAGATAAAAGAGGATTCAGATAATGATACTTCAGATTAGATAAAACAACTTGAACAAGAGAAAGATACTTTGAAGCTTAATCATGAAACTACTTCCCTTCAGATGGCTAATGAGATTCGATGGGAAAAGGATGCCATAAACAAAATTGAAGAAACCTTAAAAGATGCTAATATTCAGATGGAAAAAATGAAGACCAGACTTTATCACTACAAGAACAAATGTCTGGAATTAGAGAAATATAATTAGATCATAAAAAGGTGAACTTGTTGAGGCTAAGAAACATATTGAAAAACTTCACTTGAATAGTGACTTGATCGATGAACAAAGAAACAGACAGAAACCTATACGAGACATGACTGGAGTTGGCTTTAATGAAGCTGAATGTTCAAAGACTCGGGAAGAAAAAGCAGAAGTAAAGACTAGTGGAAAAAGACCTACTCTTGGAGAACCTAAAGATCAGATTAGAGTTTTCAGAGGAATATGTTTTGGATGCAACAAGATTGGACACTTGAAGAGAGACTGCAAAAGTAAAATTCCTTACAGATGTTTTGATTTTTATTGCAACAATTGTCATGCATATGGACATAAGAAAGCAAGATGCAGGAAACGTGATCAATCAAGAATCAAACAAGATTACATTAGGGAAGAAATAACAGCTAAGATCGCATGTTACAAATGCAATAAATTTGGGCACATTGAAAAGTATTGTAAGTTGCAAGTTAATCATAATAGACCACCTCCTACATGCTACAAATGTCATAATCCAGGATATATAGTGAAGTTTTGCAAATATAATGGAACTGATAATAGAAGAGTACCACTGCCTATGGTTATAAAGCAGAACATTGGTGATACTGGTAAGAGTATTGTAGAATATATGGCTGAATTCAAGAGTCATTTTAGAAAACTAGAAGATGAAAACAGTGGTAAGGTATGGAAGGTAAAAGAAAAAAGTGAGGTATTGGTTCAAGGAGAGTTAGTAGATGACGGAGCCTTTTCCTGATGCTAAAATTGCTACATCAACCTAGATGGCCAAGCATGGCCTTAGGGGGAGCATTGGAAGAAAACATCAAAAATATATCTAGCCCCTGATTATGCGGAGTAAGCTCTTGAGAGCTGAGGGAGATTATATAGACATGTTGTAGAGCATATATTTGTGATAACATGGTTTTACAAATCTATATGCTGTGATCACCAAATTGATAATCAATTGGATTATGTGCAGAGATAAATTTATTGGGAACTGTGTCATTTCTTTACACAACAAAGTATAAGGTCAATCGAAAGAACTTTTTTATACATCATTCAAAGAACAGAGTCTAAGGAGAACAAATTTTAGATGAAAATAAGAAATAAGCAAGTACATTGAGCGTTTGATCAAAGCAGAAATTCACATATCAGTAATAAAAGGTATAAATCTTATTCAAAGCTTTGGTTATGGATACTTTGTTGATTATCGATGTCGTTGAAAGGCCTAGATATAAGTTTAAGAAACACCCATACAAATAAACTAAGGATGATCCCAAAGGTGCATTTTCACAAAAACCCTACGACATTCTACATGTCAAAGAAATTAGGGCTTACATTCACTACAAGTATGAGTTTCTGGGAGATTATGAGATCTATAAAGAGATGAAAGACATGATTGGAGAAGATGGAAAGATGAAAGATGAGTTCACACATCTTGAGAACCTTAGTATCATGTGGATAAAAAAACTTTATGAATTTGACGAAGAATAATGGATAAGGATCATTCTAAGTAGAGTGCATGATCAATTTATTTGGCTTGGAGATCAGCCTGTGAAGATTTGTTGTGACTTAATTCATGGTATAAAAGGATTGGATAATTCTGGAGTCATTCTTGTTGCAGAGGAGAACACAAAGAAAATGGTGGAAACCCTAACGTAGTTGAAATGGGATAAGAAAGCGATGACAATTAATGACATATTTCAGCAAGATGTCAGATTGATTTCAATGATTCTAGGATATAAACTTCATTATATTAGCAGGAGTAATTTTGATGGCTTATAAAATGGTTAAGGAAAATGTTAAGTGTAACCTATGTGAAGTACTTGCACAATAATTCTTGGAGAATGTGAAGCAAATAAAGAAATATAGGACTAAGGCATTTAGATTTGGGTCTCTTTTGGTACACATGTGTATTCATATTGTGCATAAATTCCCTGGTATGCACCCTAGACCTTGGAAGGATAGTGAACCCACTGGAATACAGATCACACAGAGCTATAAAAGACAAAATAGTACATGGGTTGATGGTGAGCTATTTGTGATGATCAAAATCTTGCAGAGATAGATGAAGAGAGAGAGAGTGGAATCCTAAAGCATTGGTAGAGAAAGAAGAACATAAAGTGAGCGAAGTTGAAACAATGAAGCAAACAATGATTAAAGTTGAAGAGAAACAAGAAATTCATACATCTGTTCATCTTTATTTTTGGCAAGTGGTGATAAGACTTTGAACACTGATGTTGAGAGTATGGATGAAGATGAGTTGATGAAGCTATCCTTCATCACATTTACTAAAGTGAAAGAGAGATTTGAGTAGAAAGGTGATAAGAAGTCAAGGGTAATGGAAAGAGCAGTTGATACTGTCAACAAATTCCTACCTATACCTTTTTCTTTACAATCAAAGGATAGTGCAGAGAACTTGAACAAAGTACTGGATGACTTTGATAGTCATTATGAGTCCTTGGAGAAGATCACTGAAGAGAGAGTAGAGATGAAGTATCTCGCAAAGAATTTAGAGGAAATATGCAATTATATCTCATGGGACTTGGGCATATTGAAAAAAACTATATCTGAGGCAAGAAGTTGTGTATCGCATGGAAGGAAGTTATACAATTAATGTATACATCTTGTCAGATATTTGAAGAACATTGAGGAGATAATAGAAAAGGATAGAATAACTCTGGACAAGATGATGGATAGTTGTGATACCTTTTCACACTCTAAATTGGAGTTACATAGAGAAGTATCTAGGATATTGGACAAACTAAGAGTCTTGGATAGAGAGAAAGGGAGAGTTGTGGGAAGACTTGGTATGCTGAAGAGTTTAATCACTCCTAAGTTATCAATTCTTGAGACATGTCTTTCTGACATGGAGAAGACAACGTAGGCCCTTAAAAAACATATGCCTACTAAAATAAAGGCAGAAAAGACATCTTTGTTTTCACTGAATGGGTTGACTCATGTGATTCAGATACTAGTGAAGACTTGGTCAAAAGAAGTGAAGATCTTGGAGATCTCATTCCAAGATGTATTAAAGATGGTATAATTTTTGGTAAGCAGTGGCACAATTTTGTTATGTAGTCTATGTTTTTGTATACCTTTGTCATTGATGTCAAAGGGAGAGAAGAGAAGAAAAATGTACAAAGAGGAAATAGAGGAGAAGAAAATATGTAGATGATATAAAGAAGGACAATGTATATCTTTTTGGTATTGACACTTAGTCATTTTTTCACTAAGTGTTGCCATCAATGCCAGAGGGAGAGATTGTTGGCAAGTGGTTCATTCTGGAGTATTATGGAACACTTGAGAGTTTTAATTTATGGAAACACATCTGGTATGGATGGTCGCTTGGAGTGGAACACAATTTTGGAGTTTGGGATTGCAAGATGACTAAGTACAAAAAGCAAAATTATAGAGTATAGCAATACAATTTTGGTCCGCGAAGATAGTATATGATGAATGGTGACATGCAAGCTTAGAGGAATCTATTTTGGGATATGTATGACCTTCTGTTAAGGTTGCTTGATTTTTGGTGTTGATCGCAGTGAGATACAAATAGTTGAAGACATGCGAAGACAGAGTAACAGTGATACAGGGCAGATGAACAGTCACGATGATTGAGGGAGTATAATGCGAACTCCAAACGTGCTAGGTTGGATTTGGATTGTGGATTGCCTATATTTTGATAGTGTATGGTCACGGACTTGGTAATTACTTTTTGTATAAGCATTAGTTCTATTTTGTGATGTAATTGGAAGTTGACTAGGTAATGAAATGAGACACACACACACACACACACATATATATATATGGAGAGCTTTTGAGAAGCAAAGTGTGATATATATATATATATATATATATAGAGAGAGAGAGAGAGAGAGCTTTTGAGAAGCGAAGTGTGATGATAGTGTGTGGCGAATAAGATTATGTGGATGTGATGCATGGATGCATTGTGATGTTAGAATCAGACAGATGGTGATGCAAGCTACAAATGGAACTTCCTAAGCATAACATATTCTTTTATTATTCATTCTTGATAAAGCATTGCAACATAATCATATTTTGATTGTATGAGCAGTGTGCTCAGTATACCTTTAACAAAGTTTTGTATTCCTCTAACAAGGAAATGTGCTAATGTAATATTCAGCTCCTAACATGGCTAGGTCTCCTAATAGGGACACAACACTTTTAGTGCATATTTGTGGGTATCATCCCCATCGGAGGCCAGGGTTTCCTCGACAACAATTCACGGTGTTATGAGTTATGTGTTGTATGTTTATATTCTTTTCATTTCAGTATTTATCTGGTTAAGTTGGAATTTATTAAGTTCATGTTTAAAGTATTGTAATATTGATTCACCCCCCTCTCAGTATTACTTAATCCTAACAACATGTACATCCATATATCTAATCATTTAATCTTGAACTATATTAGAAAATATATTGGGATAGAGACATGATGGGTCCACCAGAAGCCATTTTTAAACCAAGCCTAAGAGGGATGAATATCACAACCCCCTTGCTTGGTAGATTTTATCTATTTTCCCCACTCATATCTCATCTCCTTACAAACAGTTTCCACCTTGTGGAATTGGGGAGAGGTTGTAAGGTGTGACTTGACTTAGCGAGTGCCTTCTTTTCCTAGGTTGTAACTGTCCTAATAGGACAACCTCCTCACTAGCCACTTGCGACCCTTCCCTTACACCTCAGGCCCTTTCCCTTGTAAGGTGGGTTTTAGGAAGTCAAATTATTAACATGATTGTCCTCATAAGCAATACAATTATAAAAAATGATGTATGCCAGTCAACATGGGCTTAATCATTATATATAAATAATAAATGCTTACCTAATAGTAAGCATGTTAGCACAATAAAGATATTATTAAATTAATGTCAGGTCTATATTGGATTTGTGTTGTTGTAAGATCTCTTTGCTAATTGTAGTATTAGTTTGGTGCCTTACTTAGATTGTGCCTTACTTGGATTGTTGGCTCCTTGATTGGTGTCCTTTTAGAGTATGCACTTTCATTAATTATCATTGTATATACTCAGACTGATCTGGATATGTTCTCTACTTATTATTTGAATATCTTTATTTTAAAGTTTTTCCATTGATGATTTTTTTGGTGAGATGAGAAGGATAATGTTGTGCATAGTTGATACAAGGTTATCATTTATGTCAACATACCATTCACTAAAGAAAAGTTATTTGTCTACTTTAGTATGTACAAAGTTGTACTTATTTTGTGGCTATTCTAGCATCTCTATGTTTATGTGCTTCATGTTTCTACAATGAAAGATTATTCCTTGAAGTTATGACAGTATATTTATGGATGATAACTTTACTTAACTTCAACTTTTCACATGATATGGTTGTACAATATAAAAGTTATAAGGTTTGGAAGTTTTGTCTGGTGGTTTCTTTGTTTTCTTCGGTATAAAACAAGTTCTTCAGGATGTTCGTAATTTGTAAGATTGTTGCATTTTCCCTGTGGTTTTGAGGCAAGGATAAGAATTTAATGTAGCATACGGTTTCCATTTGGAATCAATTTTCACTATACCTGTGGTAACTTATCTAATGAAACATGTGAATTATTTTGGGAGAAAACGTGTGAAGTGATTTTGAAGCTAAATCAATTTTTGATACACATCTTTTTGGGTAAAATGTATTGTAATTGATAGAGATTGATGTAGATAAAAATTCAGATACTACAAATGAGATCAAATGTGAAGTGCAGATTAAACAATCCAAATTTTTAATGAAGTGTGCAGAGTCTGTCTACTAAGCTTCAATGGAAATGAATTCATGCATATGTGAAATGCAATTGTAACAGTTCAAACTTTTGTATACTTATCCTAATTAGGCAGTGATCCCTCTGACAATGAGCCCTCCAGCAGTAAGAATCTTTTGTAATATACTATAACTAGCTATGATATATTGAGAGTTAACCCTCTTTGTGGTTTTTCCATCACACATTTCCACACAAAAAATGTGGTGTCTCCTTGTGTATATTGGTGTGGATGCTATTTCACTTTCATTTACATTATTGATTATAGGTTTCATTATGATGCACATGAGTTAAGCTATTATGGAGACACAAAACAAATAAGTTGTGATTTTTAGGGAATATTGATTCAAAACCCCCCTCTCAATATTATGATTGTTCAACAATTGGTATCAGAGCCTAGTCCCTTGCTCTAACTTAACTCCTTAAGGGTGATCTTGGAATTTGAATAGATAACATGTAAAAGGACCTCTCTAGAGGAAGATGTTGAAGAAACTCATAGGGATGAAGGACAATAGACTGCTCTTAAAGATTTAGAAAATGTTGAAAGAGAAAACATAGATTTAAAAGAAAATATCAAAGAAACAAATGAGTGCATCACAAAACAAAGAGAAATTTTGACCTTTTCATGCAAATCCTTAGATCATTTTGCCATCACATGGTTCAAATAGAGAAGATCTCTTGACCTGGTCAGTCAGAACAATTTAGAATAGGTATTTCAGTGTAACATTCCTCATGCTACACTGAAATAGGCATGCAAAGCTCTACTAGGGATCTAAGGATCAATTTTGGCAGGATGGGTCTATAGTCTCACCAAAATCCCAAGTGGTTTGTTCATTGGTTCAGAGTTGGATTTTGCGGTAGTAGGCTTCATGTTCTGTCGTAAAGTTTATCAGTGGAGGTATGGTTGGTGATGGTTTCATCGATGATCAGAGGGGAGGTTTTTCATGCAATCTGACTCCCCGATGGAAGTTGTCGAGATAGGTCTCCCTCATGAGTCTCTTCATTGGGGTATCGGGGGTGATGATTTTGTGACTTTTGATGGAGTATGTTACTCCGATGGGAGACATCAGGGTAACTCTTTCCGACATCTATCCGGAGGCAATGATAAGAAAGTGTTTTGGAAAGACATCTTTGGGTATTTCCCAAATGATCATATTTTCTATCGGTGGGAGTTTTGCTAATAAAAAGACGCAACGAGAAAGTGAGGTTTGGTCATTGGTAGAGCTGTCTTAATTGGGCTTTGCCGATGAAATTTATCGGCATAGGGTTAACCATTAGAGCACACAATTGGGAGCGTCTTGATAACATATGTTACCCCGATGAGCTTTCATCGAGCAAGTCTTCTTTGTTGGTATCTCATCATAAGGTTTTTTGGGAGGAGTCTTGCCGACACAAGAGGCCATCAACGATCGAAGGGCGCATTCTCATGTCTTTCGATCATGAATTCTACCCTGATGGAACTCATTGGGGTAGGTCTCATCGAAATCAACAGATGGAGTTACCATGTACAAGTGACATCGAATTATGTTGTGCTGATTCATTTCATCGGGGAGGCTTCTGATGAGTTTCACCGATATCATTTTTTGAGTGCTAGAATGCAAAGTTTCATCAGCGAGAATTTTGTAGATTTTTCTCGATGGTCGATGGCTTTCAATGATGGATCCATATGTTCATCCTTGGAGGTTTCTCATTGGGGGAAAATTACTTGATAGTCGATGGTGGTCATAGCGCCAAAAAGCACAGATCTTTCAAGGAGGCTTCCAGTGGGTCAACAACGAGCCGAGCATTAACATTTCCAGCTGCTTTTCATCTACCCGTCTATTTTGTCTACTACATTCAAGTGGTGCCATTATTGCAAAAGCCTCGATCTAATCCTCAACTTCCTCTCCATGCTCATTTACGATTACAGATGGCTCTCAAGACCAGTTTTACACACCATAGGAACATATCACAAAGATTTTAAGGGCCATAGTTATTGCAGATTGGACGTTCTCGTCTGTTATGGCATTCATTTTTTCCCTCTTCCTGTCACTTATCAGTTCCACTTGCTTATAGATCATATTTATTCTAAGTTGTTCTAATCTTATGTAACTCAACCCTGGTTGAAGGTTTGAACTTCAAGTTTCATTCTGAGTTATGCATGAACTCTTTAAAAGGCAATCTTTTGTACATATTTTGGGTTCTCCTTTGGTTCTTTACAGTAGTGTTAAGCTCTGCAACTGTAATTTCCTTTTTTATCATATGTTTATAAAATCTCATTTTCTACTTTATCTTTCCATTCAGTTCCTTGGTGAAAGTTTCTTCCCTAGTATTGAATGTTTCTCTTTTGTGCTTCTGGTTTGTATGATGTATCTACTTTGCTTGTGAATGCTATATATTGACTACATCTTCCTGGTAGTATCTCATAAGTTTTTCTCTGCATATGATTTCTTGGAGGGTAGGATAGAGTCAAGGTATGTATAGGGAGGTTTTTTTAAATGTTATGTTTATTAATAGGTAGAGATAGTAACCATAAATTTCAATCTGGTGCATCATTTCCCTTTCAACATCTCCTCCTTTTTTCCTCAACATAGTAGTTTCAGGTGCACCCTGGTTGTAAAGGAAGTTGGCCTTCTTTGAAGATTCAATCTCATTGATCATGTCCCACATTGAGAGATTGTTTTCATTTTTCACGAGGTTGCCTAGGTCACTAACCACCATCTAGGAAAGGGTACAAACTTTTGTGTTAACAGGAACAAATTAAGATATTTAGAGAAAGATATAAGGGGTTAGAGAAGAATTGAAACAAGAAAATAAAATGTTTTTCAGTTTGAAGGTAAAAGTTGAGGAGAACAAGAAAATAGAGGAAACTCTAAATGGTATAATTAAAGCTAAGACAAAAGAATGTACAAAACTGGAACAAGATGTGTTGAACCTGAGATCATATTTATAAGAAAAAATAAGCGAGGAAGATAAATTTAGAGAAAGTGTTGTTAATTTTGATGAGATGATGGCTAAGAAGAAAAATCTAAGGGCCCGTTTGTTTTGTGGAATTTGTGTATGTTGGAATAGAAAATTATGGAATTCAACTGAATTCTGGAATTCTACTATACTGAAAATGAATTCTAGAATATGGGTTGGACCCGTTTGGTTCACCCGGAAGATGACTGAGAAGATGCATAAGAAATTTTAATTGTTTATTTCTTAATTTTTTAAATACGATGTGTATATATGTGTATATATACATATATGTGTACATATACACACATGCATGTATATGTATATACATGTGTGTATATACACACATGTATATACATACACACATATGTATATATACACATGTGTGTGTATATGTGTATATACACATAGACACACATGTGTGTATACACACACATATATAAATATATGTTTGTGTGTATATATACACACATACACACACACGTATATATATATATATATGTGTGTGTGTGTGTACACACATATATACACATTTGTATATATATACACATATGCACATATACACACATATAGATATATATACATACACACATGTGTGGGCACACACACACACACATATATATATATGTGTGTGTATACACATATACACACATACGTGTATATACATATACACACATACACACATATACACACATACACACGTGTGTGTGTTTGTATACACACATGTGTGTGTATATATACACACATGTGTGTGTATATATACATATATACACACATGTGTGAGTATACATACACACATGTGCATGTATATACATACATGTGTATATACACATATGTATATACACATACATGTATATACACATGTGTATATACACACACATGTGTATATATACACACAAACACATACATATACACACATGTGTAAAGCTTAAATTTGGTTTTATAAAAATTGGAATTAGAATAGCCAATTCCAATTCCACCTATTTTAGGTGGAAGATGCATATTCCCATTTTGGGGCAAAATTGGAATTTGAAAATTCCAATTCCAATTTTGTAAGATGGACACAAACATGGAATTGGCATTATCCGGAATTACATAATGCCAATTCCAGTCTAATTCCATGAAATAAACGGGCAAAGACAAAAGTGGATTAGGGTTTAAAACTAGTGAGTGCTCATATCAGATAACCAAATAAAAAGGCAATGTTGATCTTATAGAGAAACAAATTGACCAAACTGCTAGAGAGATGAACAAAGGAAAGCAATTTCAGAATAAAAGAAGTCAAGTGAGAAAATCACTAGCTAGGCAACCTAATGCTCAAAGACACCCTTATTTTAATAGTTATTGTTTTTCTTATAATAGATATGGACACCAAGCTATAGAGTTTAGCTACATCATTCTCCAGTCAGTTCTTCATTTGCAAAAGATTTAGTTACAAATCTAGTCAATGCAGAAGTCAGATTATAAATAGTTATAATAGTATAAGAAATGGGTCTTTCCATGGTTATTGTCATATATGTAGTGGTTTCAGACACAAAGCTAATCAATGAAGATCTAGAATAAATGAAATAAATATAGAATAGAGAAATGATAAATGCTACAATTGCAACAACCTTGGGCATATTGCCAAATTTTGTAGAAGCAGGAATGTAAAGAAAAATAGTTTGGTAAAAAGAAATGAACATGTGAAGAAGATTGATGTGGAAGAGATAAATAATGTTATGAAGAGGATTTGGAAGAAAAAAAGGAAGTGGATATGGCAAAAGATGAGGTTGCACTTGGCTATGCTGCATAAATTTCCTTCATGAATAACTTATGGGCTTTGGCTCAGGGAGAGTTGTAATGGAAGATCCTTGTCTCCTCCTGAATAAATATTTGCTAAGATTTCAGCATAAAGATATGATAAATAGATTGACATGTGTTTAATCTTCTAAAATAAGTTGCAAAAAGAATTAATGTAGTACACAAGTTTGTGGAGCTTCGATAGCTGGTTGTATGCACAAATAAAAAGAAATTGACATCTTTTTGGTGATGTGACAAAATTGGCACCAGAACCCTAGATATCTCAATAACATATATAACCCTTTTTCAATGTTCTTTTTTGTTATCTGCCAAATTGGGAGAAATTGAGGAGTGCGAAGAAGTGTAAAATTGAGCAAAGATTGTTGGCAACTTAATTAAAGGTATTTTAAGATTCAAACTTATGGCTTCTAGTAAGTTTGTAATCTATAAAGAAGAACCTCAACCTAAATACAAGAAGTTCATGAAATAACCGATGAGGGATGACTCTACTGGTGAATTTTCTTTCTTATCGGGTAGGATACCGTGTCTAGAAGATACTTAAGAATATGTTGATGTGAAAATTGAAGAATATAATCACATGAATATAAATAATTTTAAAGTTTCCTATTTGACAAAGGATTCATAGTCACTCACAGAATTGGGGCACATGGGTTTAGATATTTGAAGTGCATTTCTAAAGTTTGTTGATGAAGATTTAGTGAAAAATTTCTCAAGTAGGATTCATGGTGATTAAATTTGGCTAGACCAACCTTATTAAATCACACAGGAAGCCCTAAAGACCGTTATTGGGCTATGCTCAAATGGACCATTACCTGTAATGAAGTCTATAGAAAGAAATAGGTTGAAAACCTGATAGGAGTAGTTTCAAACTAGAAAGTGTTGTAAATTTTAATACCATAAATGATCCCTTTGTGAGGTATGTTTTTATGGGAATTATCTAAAAAATATGTTTTCAAATAGAGAAGGCACCACTTCTGCAATTGTTATCTATGCAACTTATCAAATGTTTAAGGAAAGAAAAGAATGTGAATTATGTGAACTATTGTGACAACAACTGTTGAACAATCTGTTACTAAGGAAAAACGAAGGTTATGCATTTCATTTTGATTCACTTGTGTGTCTTGTGTTCTATTTATTGAACTCTTTACCTCTGAAGGAGAATTTTGTATGGAGTGAAGATTTTTCTATAGTAAAATATATGGAAATACACTTAGACAACTTGGCAGACAAGGACATAACTTTTAAAGAATATTTCAATGATCTCTAGAAGAAGATGACATCAAGATTCATGATTCTAGAGAACTATTTTGAACTATACAAAGACAACATCACTTTCTTGATAAATATTGATAATTGTTTCACGGAAGAAGTAATTCCTTTGAAATCTCAGTTGAAAGGCTCTAGTTATGAAGTCAATGAAGAGGATTGTATGATGTTTGTAGAAAAACTTCTTAAGGTTTCAATAGATTTTATTGAAGACAAAATTAACACTTATGGGGAACTCACCGAATTGCATGATATATGAAATATTTCTCTAGAAGGATATGTCTCTATCTAGAAGCAAAAGACACAAGAAACTACTAAGGTCTCCTCCTCAAATGTAAAGAATAAAAATGTAGTGTGTGAATAAGAAAAAGTTGATATAATTCACATTGATGTTTATGAGCCTAAGAAGGCTAATACTAAACAAAGATTGTGGTTGTGCAAAAAGATAGAACCAAGGAATACTCCAGTTCCACCAATGATGACCCCTTTGACACAAACAAGGTCTTGAAGTTTCTAGAATAACCTAATAGTGTGAAGAAGATATGAGAAGTATGGTTAGCATGACCATCTTATGATTAGGACATAATGAAAGAGGCTTTAATCATTTATTTTCTCTAGAACAACCTTTCTCCTAATGCTATTTAAGATATTCTCCCAGATGTCTTGTGTGATCTTCTTAATGAACACATGACTATGAAAGCTACTTGCACTGATAAAGAGGATGTTGAATAGACCAAATAATTGAGAGTGGGGGGGTGAATAAAATACTCACAAACACTTATTAAAAATTTTACTGAACCGGTATGCACTGAAAAAATTCATAAACTTATAATAGACATAAACATGAAAGCACAAAACCATCAACACAAAGAACGCCAAAATTTACGTGGAAACCCAAACTGGGAAAAACCTCAGAGAAACTAATTCTCATGAAATGAACATTGGTTAAGGTGATTTATACAAGGGCTCACTACCATTTTTCTCACTACGGTTTGGTTGACTGTCGGTCGGGCTAACTACCCTAAAATATGAATATGGATAACTAACAATACAATAAGGCTCACTGCCAATACAAACGATATTTACTGATAAAATGTGAACTAATAGAATTGCATTTGCCTATGCATGAAATAGTTCCAACTGAAAGAACATAAATCATCGACAAAAGAGATCCAATACAAATCCTTTGCCAGCATGCACCAACTTCTACAACATAGTATATGAGGCCTTCCTTTTGTATTACTCGACTTCTTTCACACCGCTGCCTAATATACTAAAACAGACTCACACTATATAACCTTTGGTTCTCTATCTCGCATATACACCATATTATTCCACACATATACACACTCACCTCTCTTCATACAAAAATATATCTCTATTTGCATATATATCTGAAAGGGTAGCCACAAATGTTGGCCAAGCCACAAAAAATGTTGACCATAATACAAAAGATATTACAATTACATTTAACATGTTACCACTGAACCTAAATATGGGACATACAACACGTTACCACATAACCTAAATATATGTCACACTTAAGATACACACACTTCATATTACATTTACCGAGAATTATGGGACCATTGGAATACAACAACTAGGACTATGCCCACCACAACAAAACTTCTGAACCAACTGATAGATGAGAATTGATAAAAACATGTCTAGAGAAAAGATTTGATCAATTTACCAAAACTTCTGATGAAGTGAAATAATGTCCAGGAAGAAGGAACACTTGGAAGAGATCTGTGAGCACATCAGTAAATAGGATACCAAAAAAAACCACCATGCAACTCCAAACACCGAAAGTATACAAGTATACCAAAAGATGTAATCCATAACTATAATGAAGTACACTTGTCACCAAGCACCAAAACCGTACATACTAAAATTGTTATGCATGTATAACCAAAACCCTTCACCTCACCAATAGCCTACCGATAACAACTATGGAAAAAAAGGGGAGAGAAAGAAGAAATAAAAAACTAGGGCACACTTGCCATTTTTAATTTGGATACCACCATGTCTCCATACACTCTAAGCTCTTACTTCCACTAATATGGTATGCTTGTAAAATGGTTCCTTTAGATGGGAAAGTTTTGCAATAAGATTTATAATTGTATTAAACATTATGATTAGGTTTTTCAGTCCCCTAAACACTTACTTTTGGTTCCTTGAATTGTTATGGAGTGGAAACAACATAGGATGAATTTGAGCCCTTTTGGATTTAATGTAATTGGTTTGGTTGTTTCAATAAATTTGTCGTGAGAGATGCCCATTGAGCATGAAAATCCCTATACGAGATGATAATTGGGTCTAAGCTAATGAAAATCCTCTTCAATCATCTGGGAAGAAGAGCTCTTAGGGGCCTCACTACTTTATATAATTGTCCACATTTTTAACAACAACATATAGATAATTTCAGATGGATCAATGGTAAACAATCTTGCACTTACCAAGCTAGAATTGCATCTACACTAGGGAATCATATAGTTGTTCCACTGTTTTAGTATCTCTAGGTAAACAATTTCTAAATTAAAATATGGTATCTCTAATATGATTGTCCCTTGTGGATTTTTTGCCCTTGACAATCCACTTTAACTCAATCTAACACATACATGTTATTGAAATCTCTAAACTTGTTCACATTTTTAGCCTGTAAAATGCCCATGATCAAATGAGTTTGCAACTTCCACAATGTCAAAAATTCATATGCATTATTAACGTATACATGTTTTTGACACTGCAACTGTGTTTTCCTTTAGGGACCAAAAATATGAATAGGTTAAGTTTCCTTAATCCATTTGCATTTGTGGTCCCTAAACTTTATAGAGAGAGAGAGAGAGAGAGAGAGAGAGAGAGAGAGAGAGAGCGAGCATATTTGACCTTTGCATCTAAACATTTTTGAATAACTCTTTCAATGAAAGGTCATCAGGAACAAAGTTTTCATTAGGCACACATAATTGGAATGTCCACTGCTTCGATGATTACTTGCCTGTCCAAGAATTTGTTTATTTTGTAATAATATTGGTTTGTGTATATTTAGTACTATTTTTCACTTATACACAATTAAAAGATGGTTTGCATATGGTCGTATGTCAAGGGAATTACTAGTTTTGAGGGGGAACTTTTAATAAGTGTGAATATAGTTTAGATGCCATGTGAGTGTGCATCCACTTTAATATGTTGTGTCTCAACATCTCTAGCTATTAATGTTAGAGTGTACATAATTGCATGCAAGTTTATTTGTGGGCTTTTTCTTGGGAAGATAATTTTGATTGCCTAGCTAATACTTCATTTATTGTGTAATAATATTGGTTGTTCTATATATTAAGTACTATTTTTCACTCATACACAATTAAAAGATTGGTTGTTTATCAAGTGAATTGTTAGTTTTATCGAGGGGAAAATTTTAATAAGGGATGAGGGGAGAGAGGTAGGACAAGGGAGGGGAAGAAGCATGTAGATGTGATGGAAGGGATGAGAAGAGGGGAGAGAAAAATTCCAATGGTATCCTGTGATTGAAGGGTTAGGATGCCAAGCGAATATGACAATTGTATCTAAGATTTTATGAATAACTATTTCAATGAAAAGTCATCATGAATAAACTTTGCATTAGGAACAGATAATTGGATAGGTCCACTACTTGGATAATTACTCACTTGTCCAAAACTTCATTTATTGTATAATAATCTTAATTGGTGTATATTACATTCACTTTAGTGTGTAGTGCGAGAGAGGTAGAGGGAAAGGGAGAGGGAGGGGGACAAGGCTTGGATAATTTCTCACCTATCTAAGACTTCATTTATTGTGTAATAATCTTGGTTGGTGTATATTAAGTACACTTTAGTGTGTGGTGAGAGAGAGGGAGAAGGAGAGGGAAAGAGAGAGAGGGGGAAGGGCTTGGACAATTGCTTGCCTATCTAAGACTTCATTTATTGTGTAATAATCTTGGTTGGTGTATGTTAAGTACACTTTGGTGTGTGGTGAGAGAGAGGGAGAGGGAGAGAAAGAGGGGGGGAAAGGCCCTGATAACTACTCGCATGTCCAAGAACTCATTGATTCTGTAATAATCTTGGTTGGTGCATATTAAACATACTTTGGTGTGGAGAGAGAGAGAGAGAGAGAGAGAGAGAGAGAGAGAGAGAGAGAGAGAGAGAGAGAGAGAGGAAGANGGAGAGAGAGAGAGAGAGAGAGAGAGAGAGAGAGAGAGAGAGAGAGAGAGAGAGAGAGAGTCGAAGACTTCATTTACTATGTAATAATCTTCGTTATTTTTTATACTAAGTACTATTTTCACTCATACACAATTAAAAGATCACTTTCATCGCACAAACCTTTCCTAAATAGATCCTCTTCTACTTGAAGCCTATGCAAATAGTTGTCACTTGAAACAAACACCTTTTTCTTTATAACTTATCATGGTTTTTGAGCTCCAAGAGACTCGGACATTGGGAACAATAGGTCCAATGATATCCTAGGATCAAAAGGGTTAGGATTCAAAGCAAATTCAACCTTTGTAGAAGCTTTTGGGAATAATTCTTTCAATGAAATATTTAAAATATGATAGTTTAAGTTCATTTGTGGGATTTTTCTTGGGAAGATAATTGATTGCAAGTCAAAGACTTCATTTATTGTGTAATAATCTTGGTTGGTCTATATATTAATTAATTTTTTCACTTATATGCAATTAAAAGATCGCTTGCTTTCAAATTTTATAGACTTACCTAAGGCTACTCTAGTCGCCTTTTCTTTTGGCATTTCATTTACCAAGTTTACATTGCAACTTGACCTATCTTTGAGATTAAAAATGTTGCAATAAAATTATAAAAGAACACATTTAACATTTTTTCTTAGAGCCAAATAGCCCTCTACAGTTATTAAACTTCAACTAGTAACAAACTTCAAATTAAAGACGAGATTTCCACAATCCATAATAATAAGATGCAATAGCTTATGGATTAAATTGTGTAAAAGATTTTTGCATCAACTCGTAAAAGATACTAGAAAATACACAATATCAAGACCTCGTGTAACCACATTCACATAGTGGAGGACATTAACACAAATTCTATGTAGCACCACCTTTATTAGATAATATCCCAAAATAATTACACAAAACAAATTCTCATAATCTCCAACACTAATCATCAAACCCTAACTATGTAGTTATAGGAAACAATTTTTAAACCTACAACAAAAATGATTTTTAGAACTCTTCTCAAACACCACACAACAACATACCTCAAATCTAAAACTCCTTTCACACCTTGGTTTCAATCATCTTTTGAAATCTGAATTTTCCCTTCATCATACTGGTGGAACCCAATTTTACAAGTCAAATTTGCATATCCAGATAACTCAGGGAAGTATACTCTATACCCATATCATTGTGATTGATGTATTTTATGGGTTTCTATTTCATAAATTCTATTATTATTAATTTCTTATGTCTCTCAACCTGCATATTCATATTCAAATTCATAATCTAGCCGTTGCATAGGTTTTCACGAGCTTTTCCTAACTTTACTATTTTATTATATTATCTTTGTGCAACTCTGTGTTGTGTTTTTGCAGGTTGTACTCCCATGGTTATGCCGCATCTCCCACAAAGGTTTTCGTTTGCATCACCTTGGTCGCAACAGATGCTTGCTCTATTCAAATTTTTATTAAGTTTTATGATCAAAAACTTTATCCCACATTGGTCCGAGAGTTGAAGTATTCAAGTTAATTTTATCGAGCCTTTTGGATGACGTGATTCATGGTTAAACTTCAACGAAGATCAACTGTGGGTGTGATCCCTCGATCAGAAGTTGCACGACCTTTATCCATTGAGGGAATGCGCCTAGTTGATGCGTGTCTACCGAGATCTCACCTAGGTGGGGGTTAAAGTTAGTTTAAGCATCGAGCAGATCAGACTTCATCCGACGGTCAACGTGATCCCACAAACAGAAGCTAAATGATCTTTAATCTTCAAGGCATTGCACAATGATAACACGTGTCCCAAGACCGCAAGTCTGAGCGACGAAGAACGAAGATCAACGGTTAAAATTTAGATATGATCTATGGTCAACATGATCCCGCAAATAAAAGATTCCCATCCTTTATTCTTCAAGTGAATGCGACTGATTGCCACGTGTCCAGGACCCACCTGTTATGAGTGATAAAAAGGGAAGATCTATGGTTAACCTTCATATTTCATCTATGGTCGGCGTGATGCCTCAAAGCAAAGCTGAGTGTTGTTTAATCTTCAAGGCATTACGCTTGGTCGACGTGTGTCATGGGCCCACAAAAGTCTGAGCTATGTGATCGACTGCTAAAGGATGGAAAGCATCGACAGTTGGCGCATTCCCTCGATAAAAATTTGAACGTCTTTTAGCCTTCAAGGGATTGCGCGATCTCGACACATGTCCCTGACGATCAAAAAGGATATAGTGCCTGGGTGGCAGCGTCGACATGGACTTTTCTTTGTCATTTTATATATTTTAAATTTATATTTCATACCATTTAAGGGTTTCATATATTCTTTTATACGTCAACATTTTCCATGCAGGGTTTCAAAGGTGGCAGATACCATGATCCATCTGCTGATATGATAATACGATCTTCAAGATTGAGGGATGATCACCTGAAGATGTTCATTAAGAATATTCACAAGGATGGATAATGCCTAATAATGGTCGATGAAGCTATTCGAGATACCATTGATGATATTGATTATCATGTAGAGTATATATGGTTATCTGTGAATGCATGTATGAAGATTGAAGCACCATGATGATCTTAACACAAGATCGTCACTTGATCTATCTCAGACAAACTACAAAGGATTTGTTAATGATTATTATCATGAATCCTTAGGGTTGACAACCTTTTTCAAATGAGGATGATTATTCAATCTTTAAATTGTAACTAATGTTCAATTGTTGATCTTAGGGTTAGGGTTAGTTATGAAGAGACACATTGGACTGAATCTTGTATGCATCCCTTGGACTTTATATAAATAAGGATTCCAAGACCATGTGATAGATACAATACAATAACAAAATTTTGATAGATTGGGTAGATTTGGATCAATAACTGTAACATGAACCTAGATGTACCATTTTTTCAAAATCAATAAAGATGAGTGCTTTTTCTTTTATATGTGGGAATTGATTCAATTTCATTTTCAATTATTCCATTGGATAAAATATTTTGTTTCTCTTCAAAGTGATAGTTAGATGTTGCATACCTTTGATTAAATTTAAAGCTTTATTATCAATTGGTCTTTTCATCTTGCATGGTTAAATTCAATTGATTTGTCGCCACAATCAACCAGTCTGTTATTTGAAAAGTTAAATTCAATTGAAATAGCTATGGATTTATCTTGAGATACATGCTCATTTGAACACCTTTGAAGTGATATGTTTCTGGAAAACTATCTCCAAGGTTGTACATGGGGTTGGGATGATTTTGACTCTATTGCCCGTGATAGAATACGGTACTAATCTATTATTTTATTGGATTAGGGTTATTCAGTTCATTGTTTAAGTTTTGTGACATCCTATCCATTTGTTCATTTCAATTTACATACATATTTACTAAACATTCATTCAATTACACAAAGTTTTTCAGTCTTGCAGTGTTTGTTGTGATTTATCACAATTGGATTTCTTTCAAGTGTATATTTGCCACAATTGAAAGAGAGGTTTGAGATGCTATCAGATATGCTATAAAAAGTCTTAAGACTTGAAGGATAAGTTTAAGGTACGTGCCTACCAGCCTTGGTTTTGCAGAGCCAAAATTGGAGAAGTTCCAACCTTGTTTTTGGTTGAGCTTGTTAGTTGTCATATCACTTGGGTTTCCCAGCATTGGATTGGCAAGTCCATAGGAAATCCAATCTGTTGATTTGAGCACCAACACATTCAAATCTCATGGGTACCTTGAATACCCACAACACACTTGCAACTTAATTCTTCTATCCATCTCCTCTTGGCAAGCTACCATCCTACATTTTTTCTCATTCAATCCTTTGGAGGAACTTGCTAGTCCTTTCTTAACCATGTATATTTTTGATCACTATTTTTCCACACAATTACTTACTGTATTTTATAAAGAATTATAACCACGTGAGACACCCAAAAGTTGCATCGAATCTTACCTTTCATTTCCATCAAACTTATCTATGAAATTCCTTCAAAAATAGTGAAATAAATCATAGTCATTGCTTTCAAATGTGATGCTAGGGTTGATGCACCATATTCGATGCCTTGCTATTGTAGATGCTTTTAATAAATGAATAAAATCATAAACCAATCCTTTCTCGTTCACCCCAAATTGGAATTTGAAAATTCATTAAACATTTTTTTCAAAATCACTATTTTTTAATGCAGAAATTAGAAGAGTAGGACAATAATAGAATGTCGAAGGTCACTTGCCTTATGCACACTTCCCTAGGCATCCAACTTGAGTAAATTAATTAATTTTAGTTTACAAGTTTTCTCTACCATGTTCATGGACTCCTTCAACCCCTGAAATCTTAGAGTTGTGCTATATAATCATATTAAACAACTTGATTGTCTTTTCTTTTTAAATTGGAAGCCAAATTTTCATAAAAATAAATATTTTATCTTTAGGAAATTTCACAAGATACTCTTGAAGCTCAAATATACATAAAAAATATAAAACTGAATGTGAATTTTTTTTTGGTGATGTAACTGCTTGTGATTCCACATGTTCTTGCATCATGATCTAGTCCAAAAAAATGCCACTTGACATAAATTTGTCCTTGACAACATTTATTTGTCTTGATTTGTGTTGGCCGTTGATCCAAGATTTTTCTCTTAGGAAGGTAACAACCCTTATGGAAAGATTTGCATATGGGGGACCTAATGCGGTATGCAAAGAAAATTGTAGAATTTTGAAGCCGACTCTTCATTTTTAAAGGGGATGGAAAGGGGAAGGGAGGGAAAACATAAATAGTAGCTAAACTAAGGTGATGCACCAAAACTTTCAAAACACTTTGAATTTACCCCATAAATAAAAGGATAAAGAGACCCCAAAAGATTGAGCCCAAAACGCCACATATTCTTCATTGGTGGAAAGAGAATATGATGCTAAAGTCAAACAGGCATAGAGAAAAATATTCAGATCTTTCTGTGAGAAGCAACCACTAAGGTTCACATGAGATGTTCCAATTGCCTCACTAAAACAATTATTCCATATGAGTTTCTCTCTCCAAATGACATACTATAATTTCAAATCACAAATAATATCAAATGATTAAAATAACATAAAACATGTTTCAATGAATTGCAAATCTATGATGAAATTATAAAAGCTAGAAACCACAACAATTAATAGATACGATTATCTAAAATTGACATGGAGCCTTACAATTATCCACAAAACCAAAGCTAACACACAATAGAGGTAAACTAGGCACAATCTAATATGCTTTCTTTCATTGATTAACTGAATACAAAGCTAAAATTTGAGAATGAAACTGTAACTATTTCTAAGTGTTCTTCTCTTTCAAATGTGGTGAACCCAATTTTTATTGAAAAACTCACTCAGTACAATGTACCTGTAGTCTTATATAGAAATATTTCCCTCTAACTAGAAAGGGGTATTGTAACTAAAAGGCTTCTGCATATCTATTGCATGTAGATCTCATGATGGCAGTTGTAACAACTGCCTCAACATGTTGATTTATGCATCATTACTCTCCTTTCACATGCACAACAAGGATGCCACCTGTGCCCTTTTCAACTTCCTCATCATCGCGAGGAAGTAACTTTCCAATTCTACTTACAATGATTACTCACTTTTGGAGAGTGGAGGTAGTTTCTTTTTGGATTAAATCTACCCCAAGGTGCTTCGTCGGATAACAAGTCTCACTTTGTCTTGAGGGATGTGGGTCCCATCACATTTGTTTGACCAAAATAATCACAACTTGGACATGTGTCACATAGGCAAGGACTTTTGGAGCTCCTTTCTTTGAAGTTGGGTTGGGGATGCACGGTGCTGACATGTGGCAAGCTAGCTGACTTGCTTGAAGATTGATCCCTAACACCTTTAGGGCTTAAGTGCTACACATGTCCTACCACAACATAGGTTGCAAATGGAAAGATGAAAAAGAGGAGGTTGCAAACTTGTTGGAAACCACACCGCTTTGACATGCGGTGAACCCAACTTGGTGGAGGCATAACATTTTGCTCAATGCTCAAAATTCCAAACCGCTTACACTATTGTAAAGGTCTTCAAATGATTTAATTTCAGTCCCTTAACACCATGCCTTTGGCAAATCGAGTCAAGGGACTGACAATAGTTTTGACCCTAAATTTTACTCCCAAAGCGTGTGAAATGCAAATTACTAAAATATAGAAAAATATCAAAAAATAAATTTTTGATTTTTTCAATCCCTGCCCACTCCATCAAGATGAAAGCTACGACAGATAAAATCTACATTGCCTACAAGCCTTTCAAATTCCAAACTTTTGTCATAATATATTGACTAATTAACACAAATGAAATTAACATCTAATCACAATCTATAAAAAATCATTCCTTCTTAATTATTTTATTTTTCAATCTTAATTACTCCTCCTCAATATTTTATTTCAATCTCAACTCTCTATATTTTTATATTTAGCTAATAAACTATTTATTTAATGTATTATAGCTACACCTATCAATCCATTTTTTAAAATAAATAATAAACTAATATCTAGAATTACACTATAGCTCTATTACATTATACAATTTATACTCTAATGAATGAGAGGATATTTGGTGATGAAAACTATTTTAAAACTTTTAGGTATTGAACTTGTGATGTGAAATAAATAGTTTACTAATAAATCAAGAATCGCCCATAAAAATAATTAATTAAATTTTAAAAATATTCGAAGAGTCTAAACGTGGAACTGTGGCAGCTAACCTCTCTGACAATAACAGGTACCGAATCAATAACACATGCTTTGACAAATGTCAAATTCAATACTAAAACGTGTAGTTAGCTTTCATTTCAAACAAGCAATTTGTGCATATTTAACGGCCCAGATTGGTTGCACGAGATTCTCAGCCGAACGATCATCACAAACAGCGTAATGTGTAATGAATCACTGTTCACAAATCATTACGGGAGGTAATCCATTTCATTCCCACGGACAACCTGGAAAATTTACAGGGTGCTATTTAAACGCCAAATCCCTTAACAATGTCTGCCGAGGACAATTTTGTCTGTTAATTAGGTTTTACGCTAATTGACGCCATGGCGTCTGTCGCTGCTAACCGCGCAGATGCAGCGGAGGACGAAGCGGATCCGCTCAATTGTTCTCTGCAGAAATTTAAACTCTACGAAACACGTTCGGTACGAGAAATTGTTATACATCTAATTTTAGCTGTAATGTTTTTCACTTTTAATGTTGATTTGTTTTTTTGAATCTTTTGATGTTAATTGTAGCTGAATTTGAATTTTCTGTGTTTTTTTGGTTCTCAGAGGTTTTATTTGATAGGGAGTGATAAGTACAAGAGGCATTTCAGAGTGCTGAAGATTCACCGGACTGAGGCGTCAGAGCTTCATATAAGCGAAGATCCTGTGGTTTACACGGGGCAGGAGGTTAACAATTTGCTGCAGAGGATCGGTGAGGGCAATCGGTCTACTGGTGGACTTACCCTCGTTACCAAGGCTTATGGCATTGCAGGTTGTTATGTTATGTTTAGAATGTTCATATTAATCCAATGCCCTAGTTAGGAGGTTAGAATTTAGACATGCAATGTCCAAAACAAGAATGCTAACGCATTGGAATTAAAATGACGATTTTCTTTAATTTGGTGAATTCTTTTGATTGACGTAATCTTTCATCTAGCTGCCATGATTCTATTCGGTGTTGAGTTCACTTCGATCATAATTAATTGGATACAGAAATTTATTATAATTAAGTTGATCAGCCGTAAGTCTTAGTTCGTTAGACCAAAGAATTGCTTAATCCGCGCTTTTAACCTCATTCAGACAAATTGAGCAAGACAGAGATGCAGAGTCAAACAACTTGGGTCGAGTTCACTTTATCCGTGCAAAGGGATTAGAATTGGGTACTGAAACTCATTATAATTATGTTAATCAGCTGTACTTTTTGTTTAGAATCCCCTAAGACATTTTTTAACCCCATTAAGTCAAAGCTGAACAAGGTAGAGATGTGGAGTCAAAGGCAGAGTAAGAAGAACAGGTGCAGTGGGGTTTAGAGATGATTAAAAGTTTAATTTCAAACATCTTGGGGCCACGCTAATTGAACAAGAGGTCACAAGCGATAGCTTTGGCTAGTGATAAAACTGCGAAATTGTTTCTTCTAGGTACGAGATTGTCATCATGAAACACAGTCACTAGGAAGATTTTGGCTGGTTACGAAAAATTTCATATGAGAAAAGATGGCTGAATTGTTTTTTCAAAGCAAAGTTGGATTGATTATTCCATCTCTTCCTATGGGAAGTATTCAAAATCCTATAAACAATCCATTTTCTCATCCATTAGCATATATAAACTTGGCATCTTGTAAAGGCTTTCAGTTGTTGGTTGTTGTATCAAGAGGTAATTGAAGCTTCAATTCAGAAATTTTGTGGCAGAAGATAATTGCACAGTTGAAATAGACGAGGGAAGTAGTCAAGCATTTTGAATAAGCATGAAATGCATAACAAAATAAGTTGGGAGAACATCGCAGAAGTGCTAGCAAAAGCTACAATGCCAATGAGGTATCCAATTGAATAATTGGCTTTTATGACTTTGCAATATGAGATGAGGAATCATAGTGTCACTCCTACAAAGTTTTCCTATGGATTCTTTGATTCATGTCTCTTGGAATTGCCATGACTCTCTTTGGTCAAGTTAACTCTCTTTGGATCCCGAAACTCATTATGATCCATGTTAATAATTGAGATGATCTGCTGTACTTGGTTCGTGACAATAGATAATAGCCTAAGACATGCTTTTAACCTGATTAAGACAACTGAACAAGGTAGAGATGCAGAGTGAAAAGCAGAGCAGGGAAAATAGTTGCAGGATTCAAAACAAATGCTCTTTTACATGCAAAATTTTCATGTGTTGAAAAATGGTTTGTGATTGAGATTCCGCTCCATACGATGTTGATCACACTTGGTTTATACTTCAACTGTGTCTTTCCTAGTTGCACTTTAATTTTGTGGCATGGATTTCTACGAATTTTTAATGAATTTGTTTACTCTAGCCACCTCTGTGTGCAATCCTTCTTGCTGATCCTGCTGTTCCAAAATTAAATCAAGTGGACTAATAGGTAAGCACCCCAAACACACTTCAAATAGTAACTGATTAGTACAGGAATGGATTGCTTTATTATATGGATGTGGTATATATGGCATTGATTCAGCCCATGTCTTTGAGAACCTGCAGTTGTAGCCTGTTATGAGCTGCACTAGTGTTCTACCCACAATCTTTTTTTTGCCTATCCCTTTGAGGATGGAAAGCAGTACTTTCTTGAAGCTTGCTGTTCATTTTCTCCCACAAAGCGTACAAAAACCTGCCAACAACCCAAGAAATCCCTGTCCGAAACAATGGATCTTGGCAACCCATTATGTACCCAAATATTAGCAAAGAACAAATTAGTCATCTCGTTTCCTGATATAGTCTTCTTACATGGGGATAGAATGCACATCCTAAATCTATCAACAGCAACAAAAAGATAATCATTTCTATGCTTGCTTATTGGCAACCCACCTACAATATTCGTGGAAACACTTTACCAAGCTCCAGTTTGCACTAAAAGATGCATATATAATCCTTCCTTTCTAGCTTTGGATTTACAAGTCCAATATAACTTGCATCCTCCAATGAATTTCACTTACACGTGCATCTTTGAGATAGAAGTCTTCCTTATTCTTTGCAATTTTTTTTCCTTGGAATTGCTTGTACTTCTCCCAAAAATCTGTCTCTTATGCATAATCTTGTCCACAGGTCTCTTTTGTGAATGGCTCCAGCTGTGCCATCGTTGCAACTTACTTTGAACGTCAAAATATTGCAAACGGTTCAAATACTGTTTACATTTTTGACGGCCAAAACTAGTGCATAAATCTTTCTTTTCATACACTTGATATCCCTATATTACTGAAGTAAAGAGTTTGGAATGGTAACAAATAGGTGTATCACCTTGCAAAAAGGAAACACTTAAAACGTATTCACTAGCATCTGTCTCAATCTCAAAGGGAAGTTACAAATTGGGCAGGCTAACACTAGATCATGACAAATTCTAAATGACCCAAGGTTGCAACTGAATGTAGAGGACTTGCTTGTTTTACACATACAATTTTCTTTTGTATTGAGTCACACATTAAGTTAATACCTTATTGTTTCTCTAATCGCGAATCTATTTTAAACCTTTTCATTTCTCTAATCATGAGTAAATATCAAATTCTGGGAAACCTATTTTTAGTAAGACTATTCATAGATTGTCTATATTTAGAATACCTTTCTTGAAGGGCTATTTTTAGTTGATAATTATCCATATCATAAATTAATCTGAAGACATCTTGATTTAAGGTTTGTTATTTGTGGACAAAATTGTATAATAAGCTTGCTTTATGTGCAAGAAAACTATTCATAGTGTAGAAGTATTTGTTAGCTCTTTTAATTGCTTTCACACAAAACATCACAAACACTTATAAATAATTGCTATTTGCACTTAGATTTTCGTGAATGGATTTTGATATACCTATTTTTCTGCTGGAATTACTCTTCAAGCTCTTAATATCTTCTGTATGTGTTTTTTGAGTGAATCAAATTGCTTTCCTTGAAAAATGTAGGGTAATTTTAGTGACGTGTGGTTGTTGCATTTTTTATGCTGTTTCCTTTATATGATTTGCTTAACCTTGCTTGCATCCTTTGACTAAACCAATTCAATCCTCATGTTGTATTCACATTTCTTCTGTCTTTTATTATACAATGAAAGAGGTAATTCAACTTTTGGTGGACAGTTTCCAGGATATTGATGATATCAAAAGTTCACTATTCACGAAGGGTTGCTATTCTTAAAACATTTGCAGAAATTGGATTGAATAACATTTTGTTGGATTTGGGATTGAATGATTTGATCTGGAAGATGCTTGACCTTTTCTTTGCTACAGATAGGAAAGAACATGCTGATGGTGTTATTGCAGCCATTCTAAACATTATGATTTTGACTATTAATGAGAATGATGATGTGCCACAGCCACTTTTTTCTATTCTATTGGACAACAGGAAGGGTGATCATGGACTTATCTTCTAAAAGTAACTTAGCTGAAAAGGTAATTGCTCAATGTAAAAAGAAGTTGAAACCTTACTTGCATAATGAAGAGTAGGTGGAAGAAGAGGCGTTCAAATCAGAAGTTGTTAACGAAGAAAATGCCTTACATCATGATGGATGTTTGACAAAACCCCAGAATGACTTAGAAGAAATTCTCCAAAATCACCAAGGATGAGTCAAGATCCGGAGTTTTGCATGTGGCAGTTCCAAGGACTGACAAGGCTAAGGATAAAATTACTCTAGAAGAATATGATATAACAATAGTTTACCTAGGACATGCAACCAAGGCACAAGTGATGGAAGAATTTGATGATTCCACCCCGACATTGAAAGAACGGATGAAGAAGATGGAAGAAAAATACTGAAGATTGAAAAGTGAGAACAAAGATTTGTGTGGATATCTTCAACATTTGACACATCCAGTTAGGTAGGGAGATGAAACATATGTTACCCCTACAGCTCTTCCAAAGGAATTGCCTTGAAGAATTGAGGAGAATCACCCAGGGCACCAAAAGGTGGGTGAAGAATGTTTATGATGCTACATGTAAGTTCGTTGAAGATTTAGCTCATATGTATGGAAGAACTTTGGGTATCCTTGGCAGAATACAATGTGTAGATCAGGCGTGGGAGGATACCCATATCTACTAGAACAAGACCATTCCACAGTTGGAGGCTTTGATGGAAATTCTCAGGCAATCATTGACGGATGGTGGAGTGATAAGAGAAAATGAGGCGTATGACTTTCCCCGATGGTATGGTGTAGTAGTCATAGGAAAGGAATTATTTGATAAATCAAATGAAGAGTCAGATTGATTGAGGAAAGTGATCAGGAACATTTGGAAATGTACCCTCAATACAGTCAAAACACTGTTCACAAAGAGGTTGACTGACGAAGAGATAGCAGTAGATAGTTTGAAGAATAGGTTGGAGAAATTCTTTGGCATGAATTCTTTCTTAGAATATGATTTGTTGAAGAATAGGTTGGAGGAATTCTTTGGCATGAATTCTTTCTTAGAAGATGATTTGGAGAAAAATATTATGCGCAAAATTCAGGAATCAGTGCCAGAATGGGAAAAGAACTTCAACCTGTGTGAAAAGGACATAGCTATCATGGAACACAAACACAAGATTGTGCCAAGTGTCTTTGTGGACGAGCTAGAAATAGTCACATCCAGATTCACTGCATTTAAAGTAGGGAATAAAGAACAAGATTTTCTGGGTGAGGACTCATTAAATGCGTAGTGGGCATATTGTCTCCCCATTGGTCAACTTGACTCACTCTCTTGCTGGTGGGCGTCTTGTTTTCTCATTGGTCCACTTGGCCCCACTACCTTATGATATGAAATTTATTAACGGTCGAACCCTAATTAGGGCTTGTATGGCGAAATCTCAGCCTTTGATTGTGACTTAATTTTGGCTTTATGCGCAAAATTCAGGAATCAGTGCCAGAATGGGAAAAGAACTTCAACAGGTGTGAAAAGAACATAGCTATTATGGAGTACAAAAACAAGATTGCGCCAAGTGTCTCTGTGGACGAGCTAGAAATAGTCATATCCAGATTCACTGCATTTAAAGAAGGGAATAAAGAACAAGATTTTTTGGGCGAGGAGTCATTAAATGCCCAGTGGGTGTATTGTCTCCCCATTGGTTAACTTGACTCACTCTTCTGCTAGTGGGCGTCTTGTTCTCTCATTGGTCCACTTGGCCCCATTGCTTTATGATATGAATTTATTAATGGTCGAACCCTAATTAGGACTTGTATGACGAAATCTCAGCCTTTGATTGTGACTTAATTTTGGCTATTCATTATCATTTTGAGGCCAATAAAAGGGGCTTGCCCCTCTAATTTCTAACAAGAGAGAACTTTGAGAAATTGTTGCTATAAACTACCATAATAAAAGAAGTAGCTCATTGAAGTTTTGGTGATTACTTGCATTGTTTTGGGAGTTTGCACATTTTCTCATTCCTCAAGTAGATTAGATTTGGTTTCAAGTTAGTAGATGAACAAGATTGATAGTATTGTTTTTATGGTGAAATCGTTTTCTCATACCTTTTGCAAATAAACAATCTCTATGCGTAGTGTAAGGTTGGTTTGAGCCTTTTATGTGGGTGCTTAACTTCAATCATTGAATGTGCATTGTTATTTTTGATGGTGTTCATTGATGGTGTGAAACTTCTTAGCATAACCTTTGAAAATTGCACCTCCTTTGTGTAGTTGATTTGGTGAAGCAAAGTGTGGTAGATTTCACCTGAACATTCATTGTCTTTCAAGTTCTTAGGTTTAAAATAGAATCTTTCAACCCTTATTCTCTTTACTTTTTCAGTTTATTTCGTTGGAACATCTCAAAGTACTTGTCACTGCTAAATCATTCAAATATTTCTCAAGGTTAAAATTGTCTATGTCTTCTTGAAGAATCACATAGAACCCCCCTTGGGTTACCAACATACATCAAGCCAAACGAGCTCATATCCAACTTAAAGTCGCATGTTTGTAGTAGGAGCCTTGGAGTCACCTCTATGATCTTCTCAATCTTAACGAGGGGTCTTTTCTCAAGAGTGGATAGATTGTTTGTTGGCACTTTATTTTGTGTTGATGTGGTCACTAAACACCCATCAACAAATACCAAGTTGATTATTATCAATTTTATCTTCTTCCTCATTATTTGGGTATGTAATGGACCTTTCCTTTGCCCTTGCAGTTATGGCTTGGTTTGTAGGGTTCTTTGCATGTAAAGTTTCTTTTCCATGGTAACACTTCATTTGTATCTTCCTTGGGTGCTTCCTAATAAACTATTTAATTAATGGTCATTTAGATATTTAGTCATTTAGGCATATTTAGTTTATTAGTGATGTTATTAGGTAATTTCTGTTTTCTTAACTAGTCTTTGAGAAAGTTTCTGTTTTTTCTTTCAGTTGTTTTCTTTACAAGGAGACTACGTCTCCATTTTGTGATAGCTCTTTTATCAATAATAAAATTTCGTTACATGGTAACAGAGCTTAGGTTGTTTTTGGCAAATTTTTCATAAAAATATTTGTGGCTTCACTACTTGGTTTTTTTCAAATTTTTATGAAAAATTGTTGTGAAAGTTTTTGGCACGATGCTCACGTTTTTATCTGGTTTTGGCTCGTGTGGCATGTGAGCTTTGTATTTTTGTTTCTTGTTCATGTGTTACAGAGGGCCAGTATTGAGCAAAGATCGAAGGTTTTTTTGAGGATTTTTTCGCTCGCGCGCATCATTTTACCGTTGTTTGGAGCTGCGTTTTCTCTGTTCAAACAACTCATTTCTGTCTTTCGCGCCATTTCTCTGCAATTTTTCTCTATGAATGGCATGGAGATTTTTTTGGTTGTAGACCTGTTTTGAATTGTGATTAGGGTTTTGGTGTCGTTTTTCCTAGTTTACGACCCAAATTTTTGCCTTTTTTCTACTCGTGATGACATTTTTGGTTTTGTTTTCCAGTATTTTTTTTGTATGCGACGAGAAGACTTTCGGGTGTCATTTCTAAAATTTGTGGGCGCCATTGAGGTTTTTCTGGTGTCATTTTTGTGTTGTGGCTTGAGTTCTTGCCCGCGCAGGTTGTACTTGAAGTTTTGTAGCAGATCTTGTGCTAGGGCTTGCCAATTTATTTTTGTAAAGAAATTTTGGTAGAATCGTGGGTTTTTTGTGGGTATTTGTGAAACCCACGGCTAGGTTCTTTGCTGCTCGTGCTAAGGTTTCCCAATTTTTAATAAATACTAAAGAAGATATTTTGTTTTTAAAAGGGTTTTACCATTTTTTCCTCAAAAACAAAGTTTTGTATTTTGTGTGCATTTGTCTTGGAATTCATGCCATGGTTTGACTGGTTTTGACCTGAAAATCAGATTTTTAAAAACTTTGTCAGCTGTTGTTGAAGGTTTTTGACAAAAAAATCAGATTTTTGAAAGCTCAAGTTTGTCTCATTTTTTGTGCATAATAAAACATGAGGGATGACATCATTGGCCAACATCATGTTGGAGGGCAATCAACGGTTCAACGACAGGAGCTATAATACCTGGAAGGAGAGGATGCTCTCGATTTTTGAGTACCAGTGCTTGGACCAACTTGTTCTAGGTAACTCTACTCGCCTACAACTGCAGGCAAAGATCAAGATAAGTTTGATGAATGTAACCGAGAAGTGGTTATGTTGGTCAAGTTATGTGCCACCGATGAAATGCTTCCAGGATCGCCATCTGGTATGTGCCACCAATGAGATGCTTCCAGAAGTGCCATCTGGCAAGTCTGCTGCAAAGTTTTGGGTGCACCTGAAAAGTCTCCATTAAATGCCAGATAAAAGTTGAGCTTTCTTATTGGAGAATATGTTGCTTTCCCTAATGATGGACAAGAAGATGTGTCTACAAGAGCATCTTATGAAGATCAAGGAAATATGCGATCAACTGGAGGCCATTGGTCGCAAGATGGAGGAGGACATGGTAGTGATTATGTTGAAGAGTCTACCACGGTCCTATGAACATTTTATTGAGATGCTTAACATTACCTCCGCTAATGTTGACTTGAATTTTGATGAGTTGTGCAATAAGCTCTTGCAACAAGCTAGGCGGAGACAAAAATTTGGTAGCACTAGTGACAGTCAGTGTGGAACATGTATTCACTACCACAGATAAGGGCAAAGGCCTTGAATACGAACAATGCTAGAAATGCTCAATCCTTCAATGGTTATTGTTACACATGCAATAAGTTTGGCCACAAGGCTGCCAACTATAGATCTAATGTGAGGAGTGGAAATGCTCCGCAACATGGTAATATATGTTATAATTGCAATAATCAAGGACGTATTGGTAAGTTTTGCAAAGGAAAGAATGTTAAATCTTCTATTGCACAGAAGAAGGTTGATTCTGCTCAAACAAAGATAGAAATGGTAATGACATGGGTTAAGAAGTCAAAAGAAAAGAAAGACAAGATTGTGAAGGATGGATCTATACCTCAGGATGGTGCACATGGTTCTTTTGGAAACTAAATTGAAAAGGTATAGGTTCAGGTGGAGTTATATGTATTATGTACATACTTTTCTGCCCCCCTGTGAAGTGTAGATGTGGAAATCTTTAGCATATCAATCAAAGATGATTTGGACATGTTGGTATAGTGATGCTGAGTCAATTGGTTTGATTTTTGGAGCAAATGCATTCCTTGTAAAGGGTTTGTAAGGTCGCTGCTTCTGCAAAAGAGATAAAAATTGCTACACATAAGAAGCATTTGATGCAGAATTGATTGGGTAGATAAGAGAAGTATATTGTAATGTCCCCTTTCTAGCTTGTCAATTCATGATGTGTCATTAGCCCATTTTGTCATGGTCCCGTGGGCTAATCAGGACTTCACAAGATCAAAGAGGGTTTTGGCCTAAGCAATTTCAGTTTTAGGCCAATCGGAGTTGATTCGACAGGGTTTCCAGATACTTACTATTTATAGTAAGTCAAAAATGGTTCCAATTTGTGGATTTTCAGTGTGGGACTTGGAGCGTTTCATTGTGCTCTTTCCAACGAGATATTATACATGAGATTCCGAGTTCGATTGATAAATTATTTTAATGCTTGAAGTTGATACATTACTTATTAAAGTGACTATTAAATTAAAAAGGGACTATAAAGTTTAGTTATTAAAAAGTCACTTTACTAAGTTGGTTTTTATTAAAAAGAGGTTTCTCTAGGCTGGGACATACACATGAGAAGACATGGGCCTCTTTAATAATAAAATAATGTAAATATGTTTATCCCACATTATGTATGCTGGGAGGTCAACACCTTGAGGAAGAATATAAAAGAGATGAAGAAATCGATCTGGAATGGCTTGGTGATTGTGAGTAATTCAGTTGTAGCATTTTGAGCTTAAGCTTGGGCTTTGGGGACGTCTACCCTCACTGCTAACATCTCTCTCGTTGATGAGACTACTTTGTCAGGGAGATCATTGAAGTTTGGAAGTCATTGAAGACCAATTCCAGATTTGCTTTTTGAAGGGTTAGAATTGCGTCAAAGGTTGAGAAAATTGTTGGTAAGATACATCATACTCCTGGCTGCATCAGATTGTTAGGTAGAAGGAGAATCACTGCTGTTGCTGGTCATTTCTTCCCCTAGTTGGGCCGTAAGTCCTTAGTTACCGATTCGGGTGCGGATGTGGATGCGGGATGCGGGTGCGCGGATGCGCGGAATTTTTGTTTTGAGGGATGCGGGTGTGTTCGGATGCGTTTTTATATATATATATTTTAAAAATATATATATAAATAGTATAATATATTATATATGCAAATAAATACAAGAAACATACAAAACTAAATCATTTGATATTGATAGTATGATACTTCACCATTGATCAAGATTCAAGATATTTCATATTTGATATTAGTAACTTCAAAGATGTGACAACAAATTGAAATAAGTTCAATATTAATAACTAATTAGTCATGTTCAAGATTCAAATGCAATTTGAACTACAAAACCAAAACTTAGTTCATGATTCAATGTTCATCAATCAAGAGTCAAGACTCAAGATTCACTAATCAGATCCATAATCATAAGGATTCTCAAGAAAATTCACATTCTCATAATCTCCATGTGCTGCAAGTTCAAGATCATTTGAAGCTAAAGCGGTTCCACTGGTGCTAGATTCACCGATACCATGTGTCATAATGGTATTATCACCATCGACATCATCTATGGTTGCAGTCATATCCTGAATTGTTGCATCCAAGTTTGCACACTCAGGGGTTACATCCCAAAGCATGGCTGACCCTTTCTTGCAATGTTCCTCCTTACGTGACAAAAGACGCAAGTTGGTATGAATGAAAACCAAGTCCTCAGCTTTCTTTGAGCTCAGCCGGTTGCGCTTCACTGAATGGATAAAGGAGTATGTACTCCAATTCCGTTCAGCAGCTGAAGAACTTGCAACCTGGATAGTGTTCACAAAATTAAACAAACAATGAAAAGCAAATTAAAGAATGTTAAACACTAAATTGTAAAATACAAGTGGTAAACAAAACACAAAAAAAAACTTACTTGTGAGAGGATCTTGATTGCAAGAGGTTGTAGATACTTGAATGGTTGA